>JACCIC010000146.1:425000-602500 GCA_018907035.1 Sycobia sp. Sy_11 | reverse complement strand
CTTATGGGGACGACCATACAAAACAGTCATGGCACGATTGAGCAGGGCACCAATACAACCCACTAGAACGGTATTGATTGACAAGATTGTTTCCGCTCTCTTTCCCAATGACATTCATGGGACTGTACTGCGCACGCAACACTCGGACGATATACCTCCTATAACAGAAATGGAGCTACATAATGCTTACGCTAAGACTAGAGACAATGCTGCCCCTGGCCCTGATGGTATCCCTAATGCGGCAGTTAAGTTGGCGATTCAGAAGAATCCAGCTATATTTCTAAAAGTATATAATGCTTGTCTTCTGGAGGGTATTTTTCCTGATTGCTGGAAAACTCAAAGGTTAGTCCTGTTACCTAAGGGCAATAAGCCACTTGATGATCCTTCATCATACAGGCCATTGTGTATGCTCGACACGGTAGGTAAAATATTTGAAAAAATAATATGTAGCCGACTGGAAGCATTCACTGAAGGATTGCACGGCTTATCCTCACGCCAATTTGGATTTCGGAAATCAAAATCAACAGTCGATGCCATTAAACTGGTAGTGTGTACCGCAAGAAATGCAATCAGTGGTAAGAGATGGAAAGGTGGCACTAAACAGTATTGTGCCATTGTCGCTCTAGATGTCAAGAATGCCTTTAATTCAGCGCGCTGGTCTTCTATTATGAGTTCTCTTAAAGAGTTCGGAGTACCTGGTTATTTACAGAATGTCGTGGCCAGCTACTTTGAGAATAGGATAATATTATACCGAACGGATGAAGGCACTGTATCGCATAAGGTTACTGCGGGAGTCCCCCAGGGCTCAGTTATGGGACCTATATTGTGGAATATTATGTATGATGGCGTGTTGAGGATTCCACAACCGCCTGGTTCAATAACAGTAGGGTACGCCGACGATATCGCTCTATTAGTGACGGCTAAGACCCTTGATGAACTTACTGAAAATGCCAATGAGGCAATCAGCAACATCAGTAGATGGATTAAGACGGCTGGTCTACAATTAGCGGAGCACAAGACAGAAGTAGTTCTTGTCAGCAGTCGTAAGAAGGTAGATAGTATTACTCTTAAAGTTGGTAGCTGCCGCATTAGTTCTGCGCCATCTTTACGATATTTGGGTGTCCAGCTTGATGCCATGTTAAACTTCAAAGAACATCTAAAGATATCTGGCGAAAAAGCGCAACGAGCTTCAGCTGCCTTGTGTCGGCTCATGCCTAACATTGGTGGCCCACGTCCACCCCAAAGGAAACTATTAGCTTATGTTGTTAATTCTGTCAGCATGTATGCAGCACCAATCTGGCATCATGCATGCGGAATTAAATCGTATTGTGAGTTGGCCATTGCGACCCGTCGTCGCTCCTGTATACGTATTATTAGTGGTTACAGGACGGTATCCACCGACGCAGCTGAGGTACTTGCCGGAATTCTTCCTTTCGATTTAGCTGCAGATGAACTGGCTAGGCTGCATAACATATGTAAGGCCGCAGTGGATTCCCTACAAGGTGCTAAAAATGTGGAACGTCATCATTCTATAGAAATATGGCAAAAACGATGGACCGATTCTAGCAAAGGCCGATGGACTCCTTCTAGACATACAAAGATGGATCAGTAGGAAACACGGGGAACTAGATTTCCACCTAACTCAGTTGCTGACTGGACATGGTTGTTTTAGGTTCTATTTCCACCATTTTCACCTGGATAATAATGATTTCTGCCCCATCTGTCCGATATTGGTTGAGGATGCCGAGCACATATTAGTGAGCTGCCCTCGTTTTAGAACACAAGGTGAGCACTTGATGAACACCATTAATAAGCCGATAAGACCAGAGAGCATTCTATCAATAATGCTGGAATCTTCTGAAAACTGGAAGGCAGTAGCCAGATTCGCAAAAGAGGTGATGACCAATATTAGAAATGCCGATAGAACTAGGCGAATGGCCCAGGATGAACCAGGCCAACTGATCCTATTTTAAGATACAGAGGACGAACACCGAACCCCTGATCACCTGTGTGGATGGGGGACGTAGGATAGTGTCATAAGAAGATGAGTCGTATAGGCTAATTAACAGCCCCGCAAAACACACACACATCTTTTTATTTTGTGTACAAGTAAGTTCCAGCATTGGTCAAAGATAGCCTCACCAGTGGGTCAAGGGCAAAATCGTTAGACCTCATATGCTAAATTTGTAGTTTGTGTATCTGTCAATAACTTTCCAGCATTATATTTATCGAGCAAAGTCGCCCAAACGATGTCGAAACAAAATATTCACGTAAATAAGTTCATGATCTGAATATGGTGGGATCAAAAGAGTGTCGTATACTATGAACTGCTTCCGAGTAGTCAAACCATTAATGGACCAATGTATCAAATCCAACTTATTCGTTTGGAACGAGCATTACAGGAAAAATGGACAGAATATGAGACCAGGCATGAGTTCGTCATTTTTCATCACGATAATGCTCGGCCATATATTACAGCTTAGGTCAAAAATTATTTGAAGAATGGTGGATGAGAAATTCTGCCTTACCCGTCTTACAGTCTAGACTTGCTACCATCTGATCAGCAGTTGTTTCGACCAAGCAGATCGCTTTTACGAGAATGCGTTTCAGTTCAGTCGAGGGGATGAAAAATTGACTATATATTTGTAACGTTTCCCTATTCCCTTCGGGATGGCTTACGCAGTAGCGCCAGGATCGTTTTGAGAGGAAAGGGAATTTTAGACAGGATCGGGAGAAAATTTACATTTACTCAATTGTGTTCAGAAATAAACATTTATAACAATATAAAAATAACAATACAATGAATAAAAATTATATAAGAAAATTAATTGAGTTTCTGTCTTCGAGCCCTCCGATCTGCAACAGACAAGACAGAAAGTTTATATTAAAGTCTTATACTATACCTTATTACACTAGTTGTCGCACGCTGCTTATTTATAAACGGTAATTACAATCTTAATTTAAACGGACTTAATATAGAAATTTCGCACACTATATTTATGCACACTATTACTGGGGCTGGGGGAGTTTGGGGAAAGAACGTAGCCTGCTGGTCTATTACGCCCAGGATCAGAGCTTTGTTCGTGTATAGGAATGAGACCGCTGAGGTTTAACGGAGCGCCGCGCACCCAGGATCAAGTCTCTTTGAAAGGTAGTAAGGCCGCTGGTCTTTAACGGAGCGCCACGCAACCAGGATCGCGACTCTACTATTCAGGATTTTCGGACAGGTAGGATTTACTAGAGCTCTGGAGGCAGGATAGCTCTATGGAGCTTCTTTCGGCCGTATCGCCGAGAGAACTGCTTTTGGCGCGGAAAACTCGCCCTTTTATACACGAAAAATTAGTCGATCGGGTATTTACGCCACCGTTCGACTAATTTCGTACCGAGCCGCCTACAACTAATAATAATAATAATGTTATAATATAATAATAATAAATAATTAAAATTATATTATTTATACGGATAATTTGCTAATTTGCCCTTGAGAGAGCTTGTACTGTTATATTCTTCTCAGTGTAGTTAAGTTCTCTCGGGTTATTGTTTATTCTAACAATAATAAGAATAATTATTATTATAATAAATTATAATAATAATAATACTTGTTAAAATAATAATTAAAATTACATTTGCGTCCTTGGCGACGCTCGTATTAAATATAAATTATATTATATTAGTTCTGGCTACGTTTTCCTTGATTTAATTATCTCGTGTTATAATAATATCCAGGTATAATAATACCTTTGGTGATGATTATTAATTATTACAATAAATTAATCCATTTAATATTAATTAACGACAATAATTATTATTACTAAATAATAATAATAATAATTACTATAACAATAATCATCCTAGTAGTAAACAATAATAATTCTTTTAATACTAGGCAATAATTAATTTATTATTCATCGATTATAAACATTCAAATATAAAGCTTAAAATAATTAAATAAAATAATTACGCATTATAATTATTTTACTAAAAATATAATTAATTATATATATTTTTTGTCCTTTAGGACGTTCTATATATTCGATTATTTTCGTATTCTAAAAATAGATTAAAAAATAAAGTATTTTTAAATGCGGCGACAAGTGTATTTGCTGTCTCCCAAGTTCGCCGGTGCGGGACATCTTTTCGACGATGTCTGCCGCACGGATGCGGCTCTCTCGCGACGCGCGCGAGTTCCCCTCCGTTCTCTCCTGTCCTGCGTTCGCGAGGCAGGTATATTTCATACGCGCAATAGTCTTGTTTTGATTATTGCGCGTTTGACCGCTAATCGAGAGCATTGCCCGAAAATTTCAATTTCGGAAACTTTAGTAGTAGTAGTAGTACTAGTATCCACCGTCTCGGCTTCGCCTCAGATAAAAATTTAACCGATATCTTAAACAATTCAATAATATCTAAGTAAAAAGTACTATATATATATATATATATATATATATGCATATATATATATATATATATATATATATATATATATATATGTATATTAAATATGGCTTGTATGAGAAAAACTTTCGAGTTCGAGTGGTACAAAAAGATGACGACTGCTATAGAGTTTTCTGTCGGCGAGGTAGAATACGATGCCCAGGTATCCCGGGACGACTTTTACTGGGAGTGTGTGTTCGATTCATAATATACGAATCTTCATAGAAGTCTCTTATACACTCCCCGTAGAAGTCGTTCCAAAACATCTGGACATCGTATTCTAACGTCCCAACATGAATCTCCCAATAGAAGTCATCCCGTCATACCTGGATATTATCTTATATCGTTCGAACACGAAACTCCCCATAGAAGTCGTGCCGTCATACCTGGACATCATATTCTACCGTCTCAACACGAAATTCCCGGTAGAAGTCGTTCCAAAACACCTGGAAGTCGTATTTTACCGTCCCATCAGGAATCTTCCCATAGAAATTGTTCCTACATACCTGGACGTCGTTTTCTATCAACTAAATACAATAGAGATCCAGAGATACCTGAATATCGCATTCTATCAACCAGTCATGAAACTCCCCGTAGAAGTTGTCCCGACATACCTGAACAACGTTTCCTACCAACTAAATACGATAGTCCTTATAGAAGTCGTCTCGAGAAAGCTAGACATCGCTTCCTAACAACTAAACACAATACTCCCCGTAGAAGTCGTTCGGAAACACCTGGTATCGTATTCTACCGTCCCTACACGAATTTTCCCATAGAATTCGATTTTCTCATACCTGGATCTCGTTTTCTAACAACTAAATACAATATTCCCCATAGAAATCATCTAGAGACACCTGGGACATCGCATTTTATCATCCAAATATAAAATTTCCAGTAGAAATCGTCCTGAGGTAATGGGATATCGTGTTCAACCGCAAAATGTTGGTATCCGAATAGCGTATTGTTTAAGCGGATGCGGGATATTGCCTTTTTGAACAGAAGTGACGATGTATTATATATATATATATATAGATCTAGTTTCGAGGTTCTTGGTAAAGAACCCTATAATGCCATCATTTATTTTGTTCAAACTAAAAAAATTCAACGTATAAAAACAAAAACATAATTTATCGTTACAAATTATGTTCAGTGTGATTTGGCATACAAAACCATTTTATAAGAGAAGCCGGAGTAGGAAAGAGAAACACAGAAACATTTTCCCAGGTAAGAGAAAATAAAATTTACAAAAATCAAAAAATATCCATCAGGTGTGAGAGAATAGTGTCAGATAAATCTGAAGAACAAGAAGGGTAATACCGACTAACGTCACATCTTCTTTAGGATACGAATCCCAAAGTTGGATATGATCATTCGTTTGAGCTGGCCTGGTATTAATACTTTAAACGGACTACTTTGAGTTGGTGTTCGTGATTCAAGACGCGAGCTAGCGGCCGCTGGTGAAACAGACTGCTAAAACCTTTAACTTAATTTATTCATGAAAGTAAAATGATTTTCTATATATCCATATGCCATATTTCAGAACAATCGGTTCAGTAGTTTTTTCGGATATCGTGTATAAACAAAAACTCGCTTTGTCTTTATAAATTAGTATGAATATGATATGATATATGATGTGATATATATATCGAAGAAAATTTTGAATCTGCAAATTATTTACCTGAAAAGTCATGCAATTCTGGATATAAAGAATAAAAATAAATTAATTTTAATACAATATATGGATAAAAATATTGTCATAAAGATAAACGATACAATTTATATTTGGTGTTAACTGAGAATTTCAAGAATTCACTGAATAAATCGGTGGATTTATGACTTTGCATTCGGCGGGCTTCTGATGAACCCTTGAATTATCGACGATCTTTTGGTTTGTTTGTAGATCTTCGCTAGTAACTTTGGATTGTTGAACGCATTCTATTGCGAAAGTCATACCATGTTGTACTAATTTTTTTTTTTAATATTGTTCAACGAAAGGAAAAGTTTCGTAGAAGAATATTTATTTATATAATCAAAAATTAAAGACATAAATTTCAGAAACATTTGAAAAGTTTTATGCACTGATGGTTTGACACTGTATCTATGTGATTAAATTATGACAAGTTTGAAGACTTTGCTTTACAAGAAGAATGCAAGGAAAAATTTTTTTGAAAGATGAAATTAAATAAGAAATAATTTTAAATGGAGAAAGAGCATCTACTATTGTAAATTTCATTCTAGGCCACTTGTCGGAGTCGTCAGTACGATGACGGGCAATCTAATCTTAGATACACGATGCTTAATCAAAAAATGAAGAACTTGTAAAATGAAGGTGCATAAATTTATTGCGGAATAAGACAATTGGATTGGTTCAAATGAGTGATGTAAAATTTATTATTGTATACAACTTATAATAAATGATTGAAAAATATTATTATTAAAAATTAATATTAAGTTTTATGATAAAAAAATTATTCAAAGCAACGATTTTGTAACTACGATGAGCAAAATACAGTTTATTTTTAAAGGCAATAAAAAAACTCATCGATCAAAAAATAATAAAAAAATAAAAATAAAATAATAATGTAGAAATTTAGTTTCAGTTAATAAGTAGTATTGACATTTTGTAGAGTATCGATGGAATTGCATAAGATGTACTAAAGAGAAGAATCTCATTTTTCAGATATTTTTCTATCTTTTTATATTAAAAGATAATATTTTGTAAAAATATTAACAATGTATATCTACATTTAATGAAAGATCTTTATAAAATTGCATTAAAAGGAGTTAAGTGTTTTTCTCATCGTGTCATGTCTATTTGTAGTTGGTCTATAACCTTGACGTTCGTGATCGTTACGATTTGAAATGAAACATTTATTTAGTCTATTCTAACATTAATATGCTGATTCGAACGTTAAATTTAATCTTTTATTTTTATTTTTAATGTAAATTATAAAATTATTTTAAATAAAATTAAATGTCGAAAACTTTTCTTTTATTTTTAATATCCATCATCGATATTTTTAATCCCTTGACGTATATAGATTTACTTTCCATTCGAATTGATGTATGTATTATATTGAATTACTGTTGTCTCATTATATGTTGTTTATAGAAACTAGTTATAATGTAGCATCATTCCTTTTTTTTATTATAGAAAAATACAATATTTGTATAATTTATAACTAGAATCGAGAATACATAAAACGAGAAAACAATATAGAAAAATTCATTACTCTGGCTGTTCTCCGTTTTATTTACACGAACTCAAGACTTAGAAGGATTAAGACCATATCGTCCGGAAGATGTTATAATGAGTCCATATGTTAGAAATTAGCAATTGAAGAGATTGTATAAACTTTTCTATTTTGGTAAAAAGTAACTTTTTTAAATAAAAATACGACTGGTATATTTTTGCAGTCGAAAATCTAGTTTCTTCTAAAACATCAAGCTTTCAAAATGCATTAATGTCCCTATTAGAACATCAGTGATATTTTGCCTTTGCTGATCGCGACCTTAACTACGGGGCCATTCTTATTTGTTGGTAGCATACTTGAAGCGCGCGGATCACATCGTGATTGATATCGGTGGACTGGAGTGAAATTGCTGGGCAGATTTACTCGAGCGCGGTTAGGAGCGCGGGGCCAGTGGGTAAAGCACTCGTCAGGACTATCGAGCAAATAGTGGCGGAAGGTCTAAACGGCGAGAGCCTTCACATCATTGGACACTCGATGGGCGTTCATGTTGCCGGAGACATCGGCCGCGGGACCCGCTTCGAGCTACCCAGGATCACCGGTGGGTATCACATCACCTCCTCTTCCTCCACTTTTGCATCCACACCGCTCCGGTCAATGTATCACTATTCATATTATCGTCATTTATCATTCGTCGCGAAGCATCAGCTACGTCGAATGAAAGCATCTTGGTCGAGAAGGGATTGTGTTGTTAGAGAGAAACAGTTTTTTCTGTGCATCTTTTTGCTCAGATTGAGTAAACAAGCCAAGTGAACGCATTTAGGGTTTGATATTTTATACAGATCATGTATTTTTCTTGGCTAGCGCTACCCATATTTCCAAGTGGCTACGACTGATGTTTCCAGTTGCAGAAGCAGAATTAAATAGAATAGAAGTCCATTGTTCCTTCTGATCTCTTCGCGCTTTTTATTATGAGTGTGTTTCTCTCATGAACAAAGTCGCGAGAATGTATATTCGAGGAGATGCGTATTTGCGTCAATACATCGTAAAAGATATGTGGAGAAGTGTCGTCCTTGATGCACTTCATTCATTCTAGGAGCACAATAATAACAATGTTTATATATACCTTATTAAATAGGATATTTTCGAAATTTGAAGACATATACGCGTATATAAAAAGATTACATCTTTATAATTAACTTGTCAACATTAAATGTAGGTTTCTAATCTACATATTATGATGCATTAATTTAATATGGTATCGGAAAAGGTTATTTTTAAATTTCATTTTGTTTTTCCAAATAAAGAAAGATAGAATCGATAGATTTATCAATCCTTTATGAATGCTGTGATATACATTCTTTAAATTGATCATCACAATTAAGTCATCATGCATCTATATTGGATTGTAAAGGATTTAGGATCCTATGAAATTATTTATCTATTCGATTTGAGGGCGAAATTGATCGAATTTGTGCGTTACAACAATAATGCAAGAATATTATCGTGTCTGAGATGGTGCTCTTCGTCCTTGCTAGAAACCTCAATAAAAAGAGACACGCAAAACCATAATGGGTCGTTCTATCAATGAATAATAAATTATTGGCATTTTCATATTATATTATAAATAAAAGTAAGTGTTTATATAAATTATATAATCAAAAAATTTATCGAAAATTTTAGTTATCCAGATGTAAAAATCATTCTTTACATTGAGCATATAACTATTATTAAAAAAGTTATATATCGATCCAAGTTTGTATTTTAAGAAGATTTTGTAAATAATAACTATAAGTTTACTTGTTACAAAGAGCCACTTATATAAATGATAAAAATTTTGTAAAAATTGTCATTTTTAATTTTCTCTGAGTAAGTATAAAATAATAGAAAATATGAGATATATTGAGTATTTAAGTTTGATACATATTACTGCAATTTCTGTATCTCATATCACCTCGTTTATTTTTCAGCAAATAAATTACAACTATCTATGCATGAGTTTTTGCAAAAAATTAAGTGTTTTTGACACCAATCGAGATTTTCCTTCTTTTCAGGCCTAAAATATTTTTCAAAATTGTGTTGACTGACTCATTTGAAATCCAAACAATATCAGTGTTGCGTCCAGCAACTATATCGGATATATATATATATATATATTGATGTATGAATATACATATATACGTATATATGTATATGTATATACGAGTCTAGGTGTATATGGATATGCGTATAAATGTTTACACAAGTGGTCATTCCCTTGCAGTTTTTCAAACCCAGGAATGTACGCGGATTTCGAGCGAGGAGGAGTGAAATAGAAATAGAGAGGAAGAAAGAAGAAAAGGGGCGAACGTTTGGAAACTTCGCGATGGCACTGTCCATCATAAAAAAAGGTATATATATATATATATATATATATATATATATATATATATACGTATGTATAACAGAAGAAATAAGAATTTCTCAAAATTTTCCTATCCCTAGGAACTGGAGAATGTTGACAGTGTCGAATGCTGAACTGCGCACGCCCCCCCCCCGCAATAAAAACCAGATGCGGCCCAAACGAGGCTGCATGGCTGCGGGCCCGCCGTAATGCGGCGCGGACCGAAGTCCACTGTCCCCCCCCCGCCGATCGTACTTTCCCCCGCAGAAAACTCAGGACGAAGCTGAAGGCGCGCTAATACCCTCCCCCTTTTTTATACACTGATGAATTTTGAGACGAAAGATTACCGAGAACAACCCTATGAAAAAAATTAAGAATTCTAAAAGGAATTCACATAATGAAATAATATTTCAAAATATAATTTCTGCTTTGATGTCTCCAGGAATATTATGTTCGAATGTTAAGATAATTATTATTACTATTACGAGAGTTTATCTTATTTTGCGAATCATGATTATTATTATAGTTTTAATTATTATTATTATTGTTATTATTATTATTAATGATATAAAGTTAATTATTATCATGAGTGTTTATCTTATTTTGCGAATCATGATTATTATTATAGTTTTAATTATTATTATTGTTATTATGTTAATTATTAACTCCGCCACCGCGGATTCATTGTGACCCTATGTTTTGGCGGTGCCGGTCTCAAGCCCGGATAACGGAGAAGGGAGTACATTTACAATTACTGGATAGCACACTCTTACAGGTATACACTTCACAACACTGACACATCAAACAACATAACACCTGGCAACGGAAGGGGTAACCATAGCCATGTTCATGTGTGACGATTTCGGCTCGATTACGGGACGGCTAGCACGGAGTGGACGAGCTTGACAGACTGAAAAATGGGGAAGTACTGGCAACGCTAGTACAGCCGCCATTGAGTAAGGCTGTAAGCGTCATATCTGGCGAGGGGCTCTATAAACGGGTTATAAACATCTCGCATAGAAAGATTTGGGCGCCACACAGCTCGGAAATTCTGTAGAGTAGTTCGAGCAGCGGGAGCGAGACGCGGAGCGAAGCCGAGCAAACACGAAGTAAATGAACTGTACAGGCTCTGAAAGGCATGGGCGCGGCCGACTAGGGGCCTGCTGTGCGCTAATGTCTGGCGGGGGATCCTATAAATGGACATCTTCCCGAATATAAAGATGTGGGCGCCACGCCTCCCGAGGAGCCCTCTCCTAAGGGTAATCGGGTTGCGAGAGTGAAGCACGGAGCGGCATTCTGGTACTGGGTGGGCGCGACATGCGCATGGGCTCTGGCTGGGGATACCCTCCACTGATAACTATACTTATACAAGCATAACCCAACTCATGCACTACACATTTTTTTCCACCCACGTCTCTATTCTTTAAACAAGAGCGGAATGGAAGGGGGCGGGCTCCTTTCTGATCTGTAAGGGGGGGCTCAGGAAGCTTGCGTCGCTTATTAATTGATGCAGATCAAATCTTCTTGCCTGATCATTCCCCCTTGGCTTTGTCAGGAAGGTAGAAGAGGCTCCAAACGGAGCTAAAGACGGTTCACCGCACTAGCCGAGCGGTGCATGCCTGGGAGCTGCCAAAGGGAGATCCCGGGTGGGAAGGCGAGTCTTCAGGTTGCGTGCTTGGACGACCCGAACCATCTTTGGCTCCTGCTGACGGCAGGACGGGCGGCTGGGAGCCTAGCCAGCATCAGTCATTCGGCATTGGCGAGTGCGTCCTAACTCGTAATGTCTGCCGGAAACTCTCCTGAGTGGAGCACCTTATTGTTGGGGTGTGAAGCTCGAGACAGCGGAGGTAGGCTAGCGTGCCGGGGTGTGCTATATCTCTCGGCTCTGTAAAAGAGCCTTACACGAGGGTCCAAAGCAGAATGACTCCTACAGGCAAGTGATGGGGAGTCATTTTCGCGAGCTCGTCGTTGAAGGGTCCATGGAGGCCGGGCTCGTGGGGGGGACGAAAATTAAAGAAAGAAGTATGGATTTTGTTAACAAAATAAAGAACATGTAAAGATAGTGAAGAAGCAGGAGACGGACCAGAAGAGTACGGCGGTGAACAGCCTGGATGTCCCCCGTACGGTCAGTAACGCCAAAGCTGACAGCGCTGCTGGTGCAGCAAGTCATGGCAGCACAATTGTGGATGATCACGATAAAGCCCTCATCGGCTCCAAACAAAATTTGTTTAGAATGATGATGGAGTCAATGAAAATGCAAAAAAACGTGAATAATATAATAAAGGAGGGGCTTCCGGCTTTACAAAGCCAATTCGAGAGGCTCGTAAGCAGAAGGCGCCTCAGAGCACGGCGCCTACATATCCCCGAAGTTGCCGAGACAATAGAAGGCCAGAAGAGACATCCTTCTACCTCTCCAACGGGCAGGGAGGGCTTTACTAATGCCCTCAAAGAAGTCGTCGGGCAAAACGCGGTACTTCGCGCTCTGACCCCCAAGACTACCTTGGAGATCAGAGACGTGGACGGCTATGCGACACACAACGAAGTGAAGACAGCCCTCTTTGGCATCTTGCGGGACTATACTGGCCCCCTCGAGGTGAGGCTTACGAGGGAGAACAAAGTTGGCAAACGACTAGCCCTCGTGAGCCTCTCTGAAGAGGCTGGCCAGCGGCTACTGAAAGTCGGAAATGTGGCCATTGGATGGGTCTTTTGCGGCTTGCGGCGGCGGGTTCAGGTCGAGCGCTGTTACAGTTGTCTTGGCTATGGACACCGCGGTTCGGGTTGCGATGGCCCAGACAGGACCACCGCCTGCTTCCGGTGCGGACAGCAGGGACACAAGATGTCTGACTTTAGAACGCCTCCACAGCGTTTCCTCTGCCCGGGGACCACGCCCGCAGCGTTAAATCACGTTGCAAGATCTGGGGTTTGTGCGGTATTCCGCGAAGCCCTTGCCAGGTCTCGCCAAAATGGTTAAGGTCCTGCAGGCGAACCTGAATAGGAGTTGGACGGCGAGGGACCTCCTTAAGCAGATCTGTCTTGAGAAGGACGCTGACATCGTCATCGTCTAAGAACAATATCGAGATGGAGATGCGGGAGTCTGGTATCGCGACGACCTCGGTACTGCGGCGATTTGGATTTTTAACACGCACCGGTTTCGGGTGGAGCGCCACGGATCTGGTCGCGGCTTCGTCTGGGTGAGGGGCAACCACCTAAATTACGTCAGTTGCTATCTCACCCGGAATGAGGCCATCGGGGGTTTTCAGTCTAAACCGGATGCCCTTCAGGATACGGTAAGAGAAATGGAGGGGGAGCTGGTAGTGGTTGGAGATTTGAACAGCAAATCTCTCGAGTGGGGAGAATCCTTGTCGGATTCTAGGGGAAGACGAGTGATGAACATGGCATGCAGACCAGGTTTGGTTGTTGAACTCCGAATCTACGTCGACCTTTCGGAGATTTGGCTACAGGGAGACCATCCCTGATGTATCCTTTCATCACCTACACATCACCTTCAGCGTTGGTGATGCCACGCCAGTCAGGGCGACAGTTGAACGTTGCCCATCCAGATGGATCGTCGCGAGGATGGATCACGAGATGTTTTCCCAGGCACTAGAACGCGGACGGTCCCTCCTGGTTGAATTACTAAGGAGCGCAACGCTTTGCGAGCATGTGAAAGCAGTAACGGAAGCTACAATGCATCTGATCCGCCAAGCCTGCAAGCAAGCGATACCGAGGAAATTCGCGGGTCGTGCTCGCCGTCCGACTTATTGGTGGACAGACGAAATTGCGGAGCTGCGGCCGCAATTGCTACGGCTGCGCTGCGTAGCCCAAAGGGCTCAAAGGCGCGACCGTGATGCCGCTCTTAGGATCGCCCAATATCTAACAGCGAAGAAGAATCTAATGCGAGCCATCAAAGCTAGTAAACGCGGATGCTGGAAAAAGCTGGGAGAAGATCTGAACAGCGATCCATGGGATTAGGGTATAAAATCATAGCCCGCAAATTAGGCATGCTCTGTAAAAGCATGCCTATGAGCGCGGAAGTGATGGACGGTATCGTCCAGGCCCTATTCCCTACTCATCCCAAACGAAGGGATGAGCTCCTGGTTTTCGAGGGTCCTGAGACACCGCCTTTCACAAGGGCGGAGCTAGAGAGAGCAGTGCGCTCTCTGAAGAACAAAAAAGGACCAGGACCTGACGGACTTCCGGCAGATGTGTTGCGGTGGTACAGAGCCATCCTGAACTATTGCTTGTCATGTACAACTCGTGCCTTCGCGCGGGAATATTTTATCCCTGCTGGAAGGAGGCAAGACTTGTACTGATAAGAAAGGGCAAAGGATCATTTAGTGCTCCGTCGGCGTACAGACCCTTATGCATGCTAGATACCGACGGGAAACTCCTGGAAAAGCTGGTGAGACCACGCCTACAGGCGGCACTTTTTACATCTCATGACCATTCCGAGAAGTAGTATGGCTTTCGGAGAGGGCGGTCAAGCTTAGATGCTATTCAGGAGGTAGTGGAGGCAGGCAGGACTACGAAGCGGGGGAATCACTTCCCCGACCTGTGTGTCCTCTGGTGACACTCGATGTCAAAAACGCCTTCCACTCAGTTAGGTGGACAGACGTGCTGGTGGCACTAGAGAAGGACTTCAATGTACCTAAGTACCTATTTCAGATCATCGGAGATTATTTGAAGGACAGATCCATTCTGTACGAAAAGGCAGAGGGCTTTAAGCGAAAAGAGCTAAAATGTGGCGCGACCCAAGGCTGCATACTGGGTCCCGATCTATGGAATATTTCCTATGGCGGGATCCTTCGGTTAGACATGCTGAAAGACTGCTCGCTGATCGGGTATGCGGATGATGTGGTAGCTGTTATTATTGCGCGCAATATGGTTCTGGCACAGATGCGCCTTGATCAGACCATGCGCAGAATTTGCCAATGAATGACTTATCACGGGCTGGAACTAGCGGAGGCGAAAACTGAGATTGTGCTCCTTACAAAGAAGCGCGTTCCCAGAGTGCAGCCGCTAATTATTGGGGAGATGTCGGTCCTGACCAAGGCATCTGTCAAGTACCTGGGGGTGATGCTAGATACGAAGCTCACCTTCAGGGAGCATATTTGGAGGTCGGCGGACAAGGCGGCGGTAGTGGCGGCCTCCCTTTGTAGGGTCATGGTCAACGTAGGAGGACCACGCCCCTGCATCAGGCAGCTGCTACTGCGAGCTGCTCAGTCAGACATGCCTTACGGAGCTGAAGTCTGGGCTGATGCGCTGCAATACGAAAAGGATCGCAGGCGCATGGCGGCTGTACAGAGGAGATGCGCTCTTCGTGTAGCGTGTTCGTATCGCACGGTCTCGGAGGCCGCCTCCCTAGTGGTTGCCGGGGTGATCCCGGTAGACCTCCTGGCCCAGGAGCGGAAATTCGTCCACCAGAATAGGTGGAAGCAAGCTACGCGCGGAAGGTTGAACGCCAGACTTATATGTCAGGTGGCCCCGAAGATCGGTCGGCAGAATAGGGAGGTAAATTACTATCTCGTCCAGATGCTGACCGGCCATGGGTACTTCTGCGCATACTTGCACAAGATGGGCAAAGTCGCGGATCCAGGTTGTATATACTGTGGATCCGTAAAAGACGATGCCCATCATACATTTTTTGTGTGCGGGCAGTGGGAGCAGCAGAGGGCACTACTCGGCGAGGACGCTGGAAGGGTTACCCCGGAAGGCATCGTCCCCTTGATGCTTTCCAGGCAGGAAACATGGGGAAGGGTTGCCTATTTCGTCGAGGATATCCTCAGATGGAAGAAGGCAGACCTTGCCTAGATCCTTCTATTTTGCTGGGATATGGTGGCGCTCAAAGGCAAACATCCTGGTCCCTTCCCGAAGTAATGCCTAACGGCAGTTTCCGGGTTGGGGAGTTGAGCCAGAGAGAGGAGGGCTTCTCCGTGTACACCAGCCGACTCCGGCTTGCAGCCCTTTTCAGAGCTGCAGAAAACAATCGGGAGAATGCAGCTGGTAGGTAGTTTTTTAGTAGGTATGCCTTTCTGTTGATGATTTCTATATACCCGGGGATCAGTCCCCGGGATCTATAAAGAATTTTTCTCCTCTTCTATAAAAAAAAAAATTATGTTAATTATTATCATGTGTGTTTATCTTACTTGTATATTATTATTATTTTGAATATTATTATCAGGATCATCATTATTAAAGTTGTTGTTATTATCATTAATATTATCATTATTATTACAATTATTATTTTAATTAGTATTAATATTATTCTTCATATTTTTGAGGCGGATTCGCCATCATCAAATGTAGTAGTTCATACGAGTATGTTATTGTATAATAGTGTTACAATTAATCAATTATTATTATTAAATCTATAATTATAATTATATTTTCTATTAAATATTAAATAATGTTAGTCATTTATAATTCACGACGACGCCTAGGTTGGTTTTCATGTAGTTTCTATGAAAAGTCTTTGTCAAGCGTATTTTAGAACGAAAGAGAAAGCGATAATCATAATAGTATTTGTACAAGATGAAGAGAAGTTCAACATTTCTATAATAAATAAACGTCCCTTCATCTCTCCCACTACCATGTATTTTCCCAGCGGGGAAAAATTCGGCGACTTCGTGCCCCGACTGTAAATACGGGCCCGCTAGACTGCGAAAAGCAGACTGCCGATCGCGTTTGTAGCGAGTGGAAGAAATTTCTTGTACCGTGCTTATATCCAAGCTATTGAATAAAGTAAGGATTATATATTTCAAAGTTTGTTTCCTAATACTTTCTATTCCGCGATATGCGCGCTTGTTTTTAGAGTAGGAGATACGGGTCTAAGAGACAGAAAGCTGTCGCTGGACTTGTAGACTCCGCTAAAAATAAGCGCGACGGCCTAAGGTAATAGTGGGAGACCGGAAGCATGCCACTGTTACCCTTGGGGGATATTGGAGCCGTCGCCTCTCCGAGTCCGACACGCTGGGGTAAAAGCCACCCGGAAGTAGCCTTATCCAGCGTTGAACCGCACCGCGACGCGCCGCGCCCTTGCGAGAAAAGTATTCGCGATCTGTCCCACGTATCCCCGGCTTCAATACGCGAAGGCGTTGGCCGAAATTTAAGGGGGCAATTCGCCGGTAACTAACGGCATTAAATCGCCGTTAAGATTTTCCGGGTGACACCAACTTCGGCTGGAGGACACATCAGTAAGAGACAACTATATTAAAATCGACGATTTTGCAAAACCAATCCTTTGATTTTTTCGACTTATAGCCGACCAGTAGATATTCTTGTTCGTCTTTCATGTGGTTTGTCTTCAACGTGTTTAGACCTTCTTTGAACAATTTATGCCAATCAAACAAACTTGCGCTTGATTATCTTCTAACCAAAGGCCTTCTGCAACATTCCGAACGTGTTGACGGCCGATATTTCATTTGGCATACAAAATTTAATGCTATTTCATTGTTGAATCATTTCAGACATTATAAAAACCTAGAGACAACTTTTCTTTGTTCACAAAACACAAGCGTACCTATATGACAAATGAAGGTAATTGCGAGAACTTTGGCACAGATTACTCGAACAGTACTACCAACTTAAAAATAAAAACATTTGTCCGAATCGAGAAACCCGGGAAGTTCGAATTCAAAAGTCTTACTCATAAAATTTGTACACAGTAGTATATATATATATATATATATATATATATATATATATATTTATTTAAGCCGTTTATGCTCTTATCGGTGCTATAACCAGCTTAAAATTTTTTATTTTCCAAATTTATTGTACTTATCCTTTCCAGTTCAACAACAGACTTCTGCTTTAATTTGTTATATTAACTTCGATATTTGAATCACAAACAGCATCTATTCTTGCAGAAAAATAAATTAAAGTTCTTTAATTATTTTAGAGACCTATATTGTTATATAATCTATAACAATAAGTTGAATAGTTAAGTTAAAAATAAAGCTAAAATAGATTAAAGGCTTAAATAGTATAAAGAAATATAATATACATTAATAACAAATAAAATAATATTTGGTGCGCTATTTTGTTTTGTGGAATTAAATTAAATAATTGAGATATATTTCTAAGAATATAATATATATTCACTGTTGTGTGATTCCACAGATTAAGAGATGTACAACATCGACAAATTTCTCTCATCGACGATTAAGTCATTCGAGAGTTTTTTTCCTTTTCTCAACATGTGCAAAATATAACTTGTAATTTTTGAAGAATAAGTATAAAATATTCGCCGAAAATAAATACTATTTGTACGTTTCGCCCTCAGTTACCTGCTCGGCTCGTCAGTAGGACGACAAGTAACCAATTCCTAGACGTACGATGCTTGCTAAAATCGATGACAACTTATAATATAAAAACGATAAACTTATCTATGGAAGAAGTGTATTGTGTAAAAATGCGGGATTTCAAATTATTAATTGTACATATCATAGAAAGTTAAATAGCGACTTCATGCTTCTCTAGCTATCAATAACAAATAAAATATTTATAATTTATAATATTATATATATAATAAATTTATAATATTTTGAAAAAATAATGTAGTAAATGTGTAAAGATGTAAAATAAAATATAGATTAATTTTACTGTTAACACATAACACAGAAGTTGAATTATTTTAATTTAATCAAATCAAAAAATTCATCGAACGGAGAATTGCAAGATACAAAGTCAGACTAAATAGTAGTGACTTTGTTATCACCTATAATGTGCTTTTATAGGTTATTTGTGGGCCGAAATTTATTTTCAAATTTTAATACTTATTTCTCACCAGATGAATTAAAAAAATTAATTTAAAATGTTTCAATATACCTGTTTTGGTGATTAAATAAATTTTCAGATAAAAATTATCTCGACTGTTCGCATCAAGTTTAAATTTAACGCTAATTGGGTAATATATGTAATATATTATCAGGTATGTGAATAAGTCTTTCCCGTTTTTTTTCAAATTTTGAGCCTTTATTGTGAAAAAATGATTACAAATGAATTATTGAAAGTATTGGCCATCGCTAGCTACAACTTTTTCCCATCTTTCTGGCAACATACGAATCCCGTTGCGAAAAAATTCGACCGGTTTGGCCTCTATCCAGTCATCCACCCATTTTTTGGATTCCTCGTAGGAATGGAAGTGCTGCTCAGCCAGGCCATGCGTCATCGATCTGAAGAGATGGTAATCAGACGGAGCAACATCTGGACTATACGGCGGGTGGGGTAGGACTTCCCATTTGAGCGTTTCTAAGTATGTTTTCACCGGCGGTGCAACATGCGGGCGAGCATTGTCATGTTGCAAAATAACTTTGTCGTGCCTGTCGGAGTATTGTGACCGTTTTTCTCGCAGTGCGCGGCTCAAACGCATCAATTGTCATCGATAGACAATTGATGCGTTAAAGATAGATAGTTAAATAATAGGAGTGTGAATAAGTCTTTCCCGTTTTTTGTAAGAGATGGCGCCACCAATACTGTGCGAGTATTCAATGGTTACATATGTCATAATCAAAGCTTATTCATATGTCAACAATTCCATACTAACACATTAGTTAAAATTTTTTCGCATCATAAATTTTTGATATCGTGAAAATGTCGAAATTTGAGCCGAGTCGACGTCATTTGCGGGAAGTTTCACTTTATTGGTTCAATTTGAAGAAATCTGCTGCCGAGACGCATCCATTGCTTCAGGAGGCTTATGGAGAAGGTTGTGTCGATGATTCAAGTGTTCGCGGATGGTTTCGACGCTTCAAAAGCGGTGATTTCGACGTGGAAGACAAGGAGCGTTCCGGGCGGCCGCAAATCTTTGAAGATCGAGAATTGGCGACTTTGCTTGATGAAGATTCTTGTCAAACGCAAGAAGAACTTGCTGAAGCATTGAGAGTTGACCGAACAACCATTTCCAAGCGTTTGAAAGCCATGGGAATGATCCAAAAGCAAGGAAATTGGGTGCCGTACGAACTGAAGCTGAGAGACGTCGAACGGCGTTTTTTCACTTGCTAACAGCTGCTTCAGCGACATAAAAGAAAGGGTTTTCTGCATCGTATCGTGACTCGCGATGAAAAGTGGATACGTTACGATAATCCGAAGCGAAGAAAATCATGGGGACTACCCGGCCATGCATCATCATCGACGGCCAAGTCAAATATTCATGGCGCCAAGCTCATGCTCTGTATATGGTGGGACCAGCTAGGTGTGGTTTACTATGAGCTTCTGAAACCGAATGAAAGGATCACAGGCGAGGTCTATCGACGACAATTGATGCGTTTGAGCCGCGCACTGCGAGAAAAACGGCCACAATACTCCGACAGGCACGACAAAGTTATTATGCAACATGACAATGCTCGCCCACATGTTGCACCGCCGGTGAAAACATACTTAGAAACGCTCAAATGGGAAGTCGTACCCCACCCGCTGTATAGTCCAGACGTTGGTCCGTCTGATTACCATCTCTTCAGATCGATGACGCATGGCCTGGCTGACCAGCACTTCCATTCCTACGAGGAAGCCAAAAAATGGGTGGATGACTGGATAGAGGCCAAATCGGTCGAATTTTTTCGCAACGGGATTCGTATGTTGCCAGAAAGATGGGAAAAAGTTGTAGCTAGCGATGGCCAATACTTTCAATAATTCATTTGTAACCATTTTTTCACAATAAAGGCTCAAAATTTGAAAAGAAAACGGGAAAGACTTATTCACATACCTGATATAATAAGAGATAGATAATATATATTATTACTGAGCATAATTTCTATATTTTTATAAATAATCTAATAAATTTTAATAATTTAATATAAATACATTGATAGATCACTGTTGATCTATAAATATGATATGTCTTTCCAATATAATAATTTATTTTACCATGAGCTGTTGTGTAATTTATGCGGTGGAAATATTGGAAAGAGGAGTAGGTGTTCGAGAAAAAGAACGAAATATATTTTAATTAACTTTATTTGAACTGTCTCTAACAACGGTAACAGAAAAAAGCCTCTCCGTCGCTCGCCGCTCGGCCTTTTAAGGCTCGCATTTTTTTTCGCCGTCGCTATAGAGTGGGGAGAGGGGAGAAAATTTCGGTCGAATCACCGAAAAACATTAGCGCGCGCATTTTGCGATCGCGCTCTGCTTCCTCGCCGCTAGAGCGCGGCAAAATTTCGGCACTATCATATGCGGCCGGTGACACGTGCATTATCGAGACCGCGCTCTATTCCCGCGCCTCAACAGAGCAGCAAAATTTTAGCCCTATCACCTGCGACTATTGTCGTGCGCACTATCGAGTCCACGCTCTGCAGGTCTACTTTGATGAAGACGAGGTGGGAAGTTTCCATATTCCGGACAAAAGCGAATAGCGCGCGCTCATTTTCTCGCGTTGTCTCTTACACGGATAATGTTCTTTGCTTCGCAATCGCAAAAAGGCAAGGCAGGAAACATTCGGTTCTCGGTCAAATTTGTCTCGTTCTTTTTTCGCGACTCTCTCAACCTCTCGCACATATTACGACTCAATGTCAGGCATTTTCGGGTGCTCCCCGCGTACACCTTACAACTCAAACGCAGAAGTTGAACTTCCTAGAGAATACATTGTGCCATCGGAAAACTGCTGTGTTTTCAATACATTTAGCTACACGTGCACGTAGGCTTCCGTACATGCGAGTTGGTAATGGCGAGAGCTACCCTTTTTCTCATTTTACTACATCTATAACCGAAATATTTATTAAAAAATTTTGTTTCTTTGTGTTTTCGTCTTATAATTTTTCTTTATAGGTTGCTTGTTCGCTTTCACAGAGTTTCTCAAATTGAACGTATTCGGAACGCGGACAATAAATCGCGAGTCGCTTTTCCCGGAACAATGAGTTGCCTATTAACATAGAGACTAAATTTCGAAAGATAAAAATGAAATATAAAGATTTTCCTTTTATACGATCACGTACTAATTTAACTTTAATTTTGAACGAATTCTCAAGACATAAATGCTCTAGATTTATCTTTTTTTTTTACTTGGTACTTTTCTGGTAGCTCCTGATTGTTACCGAACAATTTTATTTAATTTACGCCCTAATATTAGTGAACGAAAATTTTATGATCGTTGATACTGTTTAAGTTGTCAAAAATTGGAAATTGTTATTTGTTTACAACTTAATTCGATTCCTTTACTTAAAATGGAAAAAACTAAACAAATTTATACCTACATTTTATATAAAAAAAATAATTTCGCACTTTGTAAACGCATATAATTACATTCATCCGTGGATATATTGTTATATCGATATAATTTATTATACAATAAAATTGTATATAACGCATACTAATGAACTGTCCGTTACAACTTACATAAATTTCTTAATGCGATTAATTATTATACTGGTAAGCAATTTCTCATATTTTTCAAATCTCGCTCGGTGAAGTTTAGGTACAACTTTGATCAGTGGTATAACTAATAGTCAGTATCTCTAATTCAATAAGTTATGTGTTTTGTGAATTGAAATATTCATTTAAAGCTATTGTGTATTGAGAGAATAAGTATTCAAATGGAGTCATTGAACCATACATTTTTGTTATAGTTTTTAAATAGCTGCTATGTTTAATTATTGGGGTGAGATCTATGGACATGCAATATAAAATTTTAAATCAAACACTAATTATCACTAACTTCTGATAATAATTGGGCATGTAAATCAATTGAAACTAAATTGAATATAATAAACCATGTAAATTATAATTGAAAAAAGGAATTTTGTAATTGTAGATTTGAAAAGGATTATTGAAATTGTAAAGGGAAACTATTACTTCCATCAATATACAAACAAAATGGAAGTATTTGACTTAAATTTATACCAAAATATTGAAATCAATTAATTCAGTTGATTGAAAAAGATAACCGCGTGTAGCCTATCAATTAATAAAAAATGTATGAAGTTTGTTTCATTACTAGCTGCAAATTAAATTACTTAAACAGGACAAAATATTTAGTTTTTTTCATCAGTGGATTTGAAATACAGCTGCAACTATTGCCGTATCGACGACTCAAAGAGAGCTAAAAAATATCAGTATTAATATTTTGACTTGGTCAGCTCCTTTTCTATTACCTTTTCAAACGATTCAGAGTATCTTATATGAACTGGGAACGTAGTCAGCAAGTATCATTGCAGCTGACATCTGTATATATTGATAGCTGCCCTTTGCTAATATGCTAGACGATGTATAATATTAAAATTCTCTATAAATAAGGAGAACATTTAAACATTAACAGTTACAGTTACAGTTAACAGAACATTTACAGTTTAACTTTAATTAAGTGATTGGTAAAAAATTTTAATAAAAGAGTAATCTATGAATAGTAATAGAAAATTTGTTATTTTATTTTGTCATTGGCAGTGAAACATAAATCTTTTCAAAATCGTACAATTTATTTTCATCATGAAATTTTCATAGATGTTCACATATTCGGAGATAATCCTTGAAATAATCTTTAATATTATATTTTTCAATAGATATGTTTTTATTTTGTTTCGTTTTAATCATAGCCCATAAAATGTTAGTAAAAGTCATATTTATTTTTGCTAATGTCTCCTTTCTCTGTGTCAAACTGCTCATTTCTAAAACACAATTTTTAAAACAAAGAATTTGCAACGTTATTCTTTCAATTATTTGTGTAGCAAGTTTATAAAAATGTCAAAAATTAAATCATACTTGTCTTTCGATACCTTCTTATAAATCCACTTTTGTAAAATTATTTTTGTAAAGTACGAAAAAATTGAAATTGAAATTACCAAAAATGAAAATTTAGTGACTATTTCTAAGTTAAAAATAGACTAAGTTAGAAATATTATTTAATATTAATTACTTTTAATTGCCAAAAAAAGTATAAGAATAAAGTAGTGGCGAAAATTTTTTGCAATTAATCTTTACTTTCTTATTAGAAACTTAGATAGTCTTCATGGAAATATTAAATATTTCATCTCACTTCAATTGTATTTCAGATTTAAAGCTTCCTAGCAATGAATCTTTTCGAAAGAAAATCCATTACGCCGCGTTGCGGTATAAATCAATGTCTTACCTTTCGTTTCGAGCGAGCCATGCGTTGATCACGGGTATTCTCCGCTTCGCCCGGCGGCCTTTTGCCCCAGACCATGATCGCTATGCTTGTGTAGGTGAACATCAGTACCATCAGCGGTACCAGGTATTGCAGAATCATCAATGCGATCGAGTAGTAATACCTGGGCAATGAGTGAAATTGGGTTAATCGCAGGGCTCAGCTCTGTGCGGCGTAGCGGGCGCGTGCCCAAGAAGTGGATATTTCAATTCTATCGTGCAAAATCGTTTATAAATTTAATTAAGAACTAAACTTTTACTTGCACGAGAATTGGAATTTTCAACTATTATGTTGTAATTAAAGAAAAAGAAAACGCCCGCATGTTCAAAACAAAAAAAGAGCAAAATTCTTTTTAAATTTTCCATTTGGATGCGTCTACGTATATATTTGTATAGGCATAAATAAAAATTAGATGTTCCATTAAAATATAAAACTTTAGCTAAAATCTAGATCATATTATTAAAAAAACTAGTTTAAATCAGAAAGGATTATTGTTCTAATCAATTTTAACAGCAAATCAAAAAGACATTGATCTATGTATTTTTTTCTGTTTTACCTTATAATATAACAATTTCGACGCCAAAATCCATTTTTATTGTACTGGCATTGATTTAATTACTTGAAATGATATCTTTCGTACACGAAGAGATACAAAAGATGGAATTTTTAAGTTTACAATTTATCATTATGCTGTAGCAATTATTGTGTACAAAAAATCATAATAGAAAATTTAAATTAATTATTTCTTTAATTTGTAAAAAAAAATTTATTTGTTCTGTAGTTACTATCAATATGATTCTTTTAAGTAAATGGATTTTTTTTATCATGTGCATAATAGACGAAAGAATAATATGTATAATAGAATTAGATCTACTATTACATAAAAAAACTGAACGAGCAAGTTTCAGATAAAATATAAATAATTATATTTTAATTCATAAAAATCTTTAGCATTTTTAAAAAATTATTTGTATTTTTTTAATTCCAAAATGAATATTTGTTAGATTTAGAAAGACTAATACATATATTAGAAGCAAACGTGTGGATATTCAACAAATGCCTTATTAGTCAACAAAATTAATTACCTTTAGTGTAAATGTAATTAAATTAACAAAAAATATCATGATTAATAAAAATTAATTAACCACTGAATGAAAAAATCTTTTAGTGATTGTATAAGAAATAATCTGCTTTAATCGAATATTTCATTACTGTCCTCCACTGTCTGATTCAAAATAGGAAATTTGACTTATAGTATAAAATTAGTTAAAATATTAGTATAAATTATTAGACCAATAAAAAAAACTATACTCCATCGAATGTTATATTATAAATACGAAGAATACTGTGTCTTTAACATTTTAAGCTACAGTTAAGTAAACAGTAAACAGTCTTCGTGGCGTCTCAGCATCTTACTTTATAAATCATTTACTAGTTAGATTTAGGTGAAATAACTTTACAACGATAATCGCAAAATTTTTTCCAGCAGAAAGCTTTGCCGGCAGAATATATATAAAAATGTTTAAGAATTTATGGAATTAATTTTTTTTCTCTAAAAGTCAAAGTTGAAGCAAAATAGATCCGATAGGCAAGTTTAATAATTGTAGTCAATTTATTTTAACTCCATTCTGATATAATTTTAATACTATATCAAAATGAAACAATAATGAATAAAAGTTTGCGCGCTGAAAGTTTTTTGATAAACGAAGATTTTTCTATATATATATATATATATATATATATATATATATATATATATATATATATATATATATATCTTTAATAAAATCAAAATTGGCAAATTATTTCTATATACATTCATATGCATGAGAAATGTTTATACGTAATAGATTACTTTTGTTGCGGAGACGGCCAGTACTCTTGGCAAACGAAAAGATCGCAGTACTTGTACATTTCGGTAGGTTGCTGCATTTGGGAGACAACTGGTATGGGGAAGGAGATGACGAGGGCAAGCACCCATACGCCAAGGATTGAGAGCTTGGCCTGTGTTTTGCTCATCCGTGGCCTCAGCGGCCACATAATCGCCATGTACCGGTCTATACTGATTGCAACGAGTGTGTAAGCACTGACAAGTACCGACACGGCCTGAAAATTAATGAAGTTCCACTGGCATTACCTTGTGCTTGTTCAACGTCTAGACAAATTAATTCGTTGCGGCTAAAACTTGACTTTGTATAATAATGTATCTTAAATGAACATGGGAGAAAACAATGAAATGAATATGTTATAAAATACACCTCTAGATTTTCAATCAAGTTTATTGAGCTCATATTAATTTAGAACAATGTTATTTTAATTCTCGCTTCAAATTCGCATTCTATATATTTTTATATTTTATTTTCGAATTCTGTACTATTATTAGAGGAAGTGAAGTGCAAAATTTTTAAATCTAAAATGTTAGGTTAAACTCAAGGTTAAGAGAGCATTCTAATGAATTGATTGATTGATGAGGCTATTTTTTTAGATACCTTTATATATATTTACATCTTTTTCAATTTTACGGCTTTTATTTGAAAAATATAATTTAAGGAGACATTTTTAAATAGTTTATTCTAACACATGCTTATCTACATATATTAATATGAAAGCTAATGTTTAGCATTTACGACTATAAAAGAAAAATTATGCTTAATCGATCGATTTAATTTCAATGATTTATTATATGTATATAATTTGAATTTTGATTAATTAGAAAAGTAATTGTATTATACAATTTACTCATAAAAAACTTTAAGCTTGTATTTACTCTAAGAATATACCTATTTAATTTGCTTTTTATTTCAAATATAAAGCTCGATATTGCCATCATACATCAAAACTTTACCTATAGGTCTAACGTTTATTGAGTAAATAAAATTCTGAAACTTTAAAAAAGTTTGACCAGAAGTTGGTCGAAACATTTCATCACACAATATTAATCAAACTTTTAATATATTATTTTATGTAAAACAATATTATTTTCTGAAAACTATTTTAAAAACAGATATCAAAATAAAGACCTTTTAAGAAAACTCGTCATCTTACTAAAATCATTGAGTAGTTATAATACGAGCTCAGCAGATAACTCAGGCCGAAACGTACAAATAGTATTTATTTCAGATAATAACTTTAACTTATTTTCCTCAAAATTAAAAATTATTTCTTACATATGTCTTTGAAAATAAATTTCACATTTGGTTTAATCGCCGTTAAGATAAATATTGTCGATGTTTCACATCGTAAAACCTGTCGAATTATTCAAGGGTTTAAATATTATATATAGTTAAGAAAAATCAAGTTAAATAAGGTAATGATTTATTATAGATTTTTAATAATTCAAAATATTAAAATTATATGTTTTTCATAAATATTTAGCTATAATAAATGATATTAATATATAGAAATAGAATGATTTAGTTTAATTGTTTCATAGGCATATATTTCGAAAGCAAAGGAGATAGAAAAAACTTGAAATACTAAGATTTTAGGGTTTGGGGAAGGGGGATCGGATAATAACATTGATTATCACCTGAAGGGTAAAACTGAGATTTCAAAATCTACAATTAGAAATAGAAATTTTTAATGAAATTATAGAAAGCAAGCTTCAAATGACCTTCATTCTTGACTTACAGATGAAGATTAGAATCAGCTGCCATTCAATCTTAGGACTCTTATATAAAATAATTTTTCATATGTGAATTACATGGTGCATAAGTTCCTAAGTGTCTGGATTTATTGTTTGTTTAAATCTTTCTCATAATCTTGACTATAATTTCGAACCAAGTTCATACTTTAAAATAAAATTTTCTGCCTTTTTCATTTTATTATTAGGGCAAAATTTGGGATACCCATACGGAGTAGTATATTTCACTTTAAAATGACTTTGATTCTCCAAAGTCACGACCAGCCAGTTCGCGTCCTCCAAATCCTAAAGTTTTTATATTTCGTCTTTTTTCTATCTTCCTTACATTACTAAACATGTCTAAAGCTATTAAAATGAGCCATGTTTTATATCTTGAATAACAAAAAAAAATTTTCTTATGTAGAATATTAGTAAATATTACTAAAGTTATAGAAGTTAGTAGAATATTAAAAAATATTACTTTATTTTTAATCAATATATAAGGAATTTTAAGACTAAGATTCTATTATTTCATTCTTGATATCGTATTCTCTTAAATAGAAAAATTATTGGGTGTTCGAAATATATGAAATATAAACTATATCAATTATCCTAGTCTAAAAATTATTTTCTAAGATTTATAAATTAAACTTAAAAACAAATAATAGTACATTTCTTACCGGGTATAGAAAGACTTTATTTACGGAACCAAAAATTTTCCGGCCCGAGGTGAAATCAAAGGTTGTAACGAAATTCGTAAAGAATTTTTTCGTAAAGTAGTTCGTAAAGAAGTTCGTAAAGAAGTTTTTAGCTATTAGATAAGAACGTTATTTATCCTCATGACAACCGGGATCAAGCAGAGATGAGGAGCCAATATTGTGTCTAGCTTTATGAGAAGTATATCTATCAAAGATTTATTTAACAATGAGCCAAATTTTCAAGTAGGCCATCAAAAATCGAGCAGCTGAATTTTATATATTTTTTTCAGATTATCGAAGTACTTTTTTGTTCAAATTGCAATTATTCCGACAGATTATAATAAAAACTTACAAAATTTGGATGGTGAGTACAAAAATAGTAGAAGAATAAAATGGAAGAATTATAATATGAAAAAACGTAATTTTAATTTTTGGGGTGGTTTATTCTTACATACGTATGCTAATGATATCTGTAAAAAGAATTTTGTGCACTTCACAAGAAAAGAAGATATTAATTTTTAAACGTTGGCGCGGTGCTACGCATGGCCGCAGCTTACCCGCTCATCTACTCTACCCTGCATGCTTTCTCATTCCGCAACATGAAAAAAAAATTTATTTATATTTATATTATTTATAATTAATCAACAAAGACAAAATTATAAAATTATTTACACACTTTCAATACAATAATGTTAAATATATTATTTTGAATTATTTTTCTATTGCCAGCTGTGTAGACTCCAATATTGTCTATCTATGCTTTTCTGTATGAAACATGCTATTTCTATAGTATTATTATACCCCAGGGTTTTTCCGATGCAGTGAAATTAACCAAATGTGCACAAAGCATTTTATATTCATACCTGCGATTTATACCTGAGTGTTATGCTACACTGCATTATAGTGATCTTTCTTTAGACTGTCGGATCTTTCTTTAGACTGTAACAATTGCAGATGATAGGCTGATATTAGCTACAGGTATTGACACTATCAAAGTTCAAGAAGAAATAGACGATTATTTATATGTGCGTGAATTAAAAAACGTATTGTATGTGCCCGAATTAGGATGAAATTTGTTTTCTGTAGGAAGTGCAAATAAAAAAGGATACTCATATCACTCATACAAGGACAAATGCAAATTGTCCAGTACTGATGGTAAAGTAAGTTCGCGAGGTGTATCGCATGGTGCTTTATTTCGCATGTTATTCACAGTTCAAATACCCAATTAGTGCAACGTTGCACAGTCTAATAATATCAACAAAAATTAAAATTATAGCATGAGCGACTAGCGCATCTAAACATACGAGCCATTAAAGATTACTCTCGGAAAGAGTAACAATGATTTTTTCTGCGAAGCATACGTCACTGGTCAGCAAAGCCGTAAATTTCATAAGATCAGCAAAAATAATAGCAGCTTTAGTGTCGCTGAAAGAATTCATTCTGATGTAGGTGGACTAATACATATAGAATTACTAAGAGTATCACGCTATTTGATATTATTCAAAGATAAATTTTCAAGTTATAGATTAGATTTTACTTTTGAAGAGCCGAAAAAAATTGAAGCGATAGTCGAGCAGCCACAACACAATAATCTCGATCTTGAACAAAAAAATCATTCCGACGATGCGCAGCAGTATGTTAGATGAACCTCCTACAGAAGGCCATCAGTTACGCGATCGAACTAAAGTAAGAGTACCTGAACGATATGGAATCCCTGTTTCATTATGCGTCGATGCGATCCCTGTAACATATGAAGATGCTCTGTTAAAAAAATGCTGCCGTTTGGAAAACAGCTATGTTTATGAAATTCTGAGTTTCATAAAAGAACAAAACATATTGATGTCAGATTTGATTTTATTCGCGATATAATTAATCGTAAGCAAATTGAAGTAAAATATATTGAATCGAAAAAACAATTGACTGATTTGTTTACAACAGTTTCAATATTTACGTAATGAATTAAATATTTTATAAATTCAAAATAAGTGGGAGTGTTGAATATATTATTTTAATTTATTTTTCTATTTCCAGATCTGTAGACTCCAATATAGTCCATCTATTCTTTTTTGCGTGAAACATGCTGTTTCTATAGTATTATTATACCTCGGATTTTTTTCCGATACAATGTAATTAGCCAAATGTGCACAAAACATTTTATATATACCTGCGATTTATACCTGAGTGTTATGCTACACTGCGTTGTAGTGATCTTTCTTTAGTCTGTTGAGAACCTTTCGTAGAGCAATTACGTTGCTCAGGTTCTAACCATAATTTGTATTTATATTTTTCTTTCTTTAAATAAATCATTATCAATTTATGAAAAACAATACTTTAATAATTTCATCCAATAAATACTTTTATAGTAATAAACTTTTTTTACCTTTTGTTCACCGAATTTCACTTTCAAACATGCAATCATTTTTGAGTTGTACAGATGCACTCCAATAGCATCACTATTTCCATATTCAGAGAAAGCGACATAATTGATGGTGCAAACAAGAATAGTTTAAGGGAATTCATCAATATAATTGCCTCAAGCCGTTTGATATAAAAAGTTTAGAATGTAAGACCTTTTCGAACAATACAAAAAGTATTGTATTGAAACCCTGTAAATAATTTTATATGTTTGTTTTTGTTGATTAATTATATATAATATAAATATACATGCATTTTTTCATATTCCGCAAATGTGAATGACGAAGAATGCTTTAGGACATTCATTTTAATATATAAATCTTCAGCAATCTATAAAAAAATATAGAAAAGTCAGCTGCTCGATTTTTGATGGCCTACTTCAGAAAATTTGACTCAATATTATTTGAAAAAAGGGACGCGGTGTGAGAAACGATGCACACGATATTCCGATCACTTAAAGCTCTTGGATTTTAATAATTCATTAAATAATATTATTATGAAACTTAACTATTATTCTGATTAGTAATTATAATATTCTATACACGTATGATCATTCTTATAAATCGGCGTGCAAACAAGATTTGAAGATTTTTTAGTATGTTTATCATTTTAAGGACATAATGGATCATGAATTTGCTTATTAAATTGACGTGCCCACCGAAATTATATATGTAAGACAAAAAAATTAAGGGACAAATCACCTGTGAATAATTGACACTGGGGCACAATTCCGCGCCGAAGGGCCAGTGTTGAAGAATCAGCGTACTTATGAAGCTGGTCGGCACACAGAACAGATCCATTAATATATCGCCGACAGCGAGGTTGACAATAAAATAATTAGTCACGGTTTTCATGCGCGGGCTTCTGTAGACGACGTAGCAGACGAGGACGTTGCCGAGGAGCGCGACGAAGAAGATGCTCGTGTAGAGGAAATATATGACGGCCTGGAACCAGCTCGAGGACAGAAAGCTGTCCCGGGATAAATTGCTGCAATCGATTACAGATTCGTTCAGCAAGCTCCAGTGGTAGGTGGCCTCGGTAACGCTTCCGTTTTCGTTCATCTTGATGCCATACTGATGCGACCCGATCAAGCTAAAATATATATGAGAATACAGGAATGAGAAGTTTGGACATTTATAGATGTGTTATAATATATACTAAAAGCCATGCCATAACGTAATGAGAGTACAAATTACGATGATATCGTCTAATGCGATGGGTAAAATAGCAATTGAGCTACTTTACTTTTTGATTTTACTATTTCATAATATATATACTCTTAAGAATTTTTAACAAAAATCTTGACTTGTATACCTTTAAAATTAAAATTAAAAATTGTACTTATGTCGACTGTTCTGAATTAAATTAATAAATATTTTTATCGGTCTTACAGTCTTTATAATATAGTATATTAACTAAAATAATAACAATCAGACTGTCCTTGTTTATATTTACTCCCGAAGAATCTGAAATAGAACTTATTACTACAATAAATTTTATTAAAAATTAAAAATAAAAATAAAATTAATAATAGAATAAAATAAAAAATAAAATAAAAATAATAAAAACAATATTCTATAATAGTAAAGGATGATCTGACTACCCCCAACAGCTTAAATTTAGATTCGTCTTTGGTGCCCGACGTTTCGAACCGCTACAGTTCATCCTCAGGAACTAAACTAAATTGAAAAACCCAGCATGCTTCTTTATATACCCCATTCCCACTCTCAACTTAATTGTATAACATTTATTTATTTAACATAGAATATTGCTTTTATTATTTTTATTTGATTTTATTTATTTTATTTATCTAAAAAATTGCTCATCTTTTGAGGCAATCCACGAATCGATTCATTTCTTCAATTCCTCGTAAAAAGTGAAGTGCTGCTCAGTCAGACCATGAATAGGTGGTAGTCTGAAGGAGTAACGTCTGGTAAATACAGCAGGTCGGTTAGGACGTCCCAATTCAGTGCTTCTAACGTTTCCTTTACGATTTTGGCAGCATGTGGCCAAGCTTTGTCATTTTGGCATATTTTGGACGTTTAATCTTCAATGCTCGGCTCAATTGCATCAGCTATTGTTGGTAACGTTGCCCGGTGACGGTTTGATTGTGTTAGAGTAGTTCGTAATAGATTACTCCAAGCTGATTCCACCAAATGCACAGCATTAGCTTCTTGCCACGAATGTTTTGCTTGGCCGTCGAAGTAGAGGCATGCCCGTGCTTATCCCATGACTTCCTACGCTTCGGGCTGTCGTAGTGAATCCACTTTTCGTCTCTCGTCACGATTCGATGTAGAAATCCATTGCGATTTTGCCTTTTGAGCAATTATTCGCAAGCGAATAAGCGACGTTCGACATCTTTTAGCTTCAGTTCGTAAGGAACCCAACTGCCTTACTTTTGGACCATACTCAGGTTTTTGAGACGGTGAGAAATAGTTTATTGACTCACTCCTAATTCTTGTGCAAGTTTTTCTTGCGTTTAGCATAGATCTTTCTCCAGAAAAGCTTCCAATTCTGTGTCACCTGTACACTTTGGGCTTTCCACTGCTTGTTTTGTCCTCCACGTCAAAATCATCACTTTTAAATTTTTGGAACCATTCCCGACAATTTCTCTCACTCAAATTAACATCACCATACCTTCTATGAGTAGCCGATGTGCTTCAGATGTAGACTGCTTTAAATGAAAGAAGTAAATTAATAATTCCCGCAAATGACGCTTACTTGTCTCAAAATTTGACATCTTAACACGATGAAAACTAAGTGATACTAGTAAAAAGTTAGAGGTATTAAAGGGTTATACTGTTTCCATATGTGAACATATACTACACGACTTTTTACAGCTGACAATTTCGATGTTATCTTATCGGTAGCGCCATTTTTTCAAAACGGCGGAAACTTATTTGTATACCTAATAGTAATATATATTTTTATATATAGTACTTTTTACTTAGATACAATTGAACTGTTTAAGAAATCGGTTCAATTATTATCTCGGGCGAAGTCGAGATGGGGGATGCTAATATATATATATATATATATATATATATATATATATATATATATATATATTTATAAATGATGATTATCTTAAGATGTTATGAAAGGTTCCTTCAGAGTGAAACAAAATCAATCAATATTAAAAAATCAATCTTTTAATATTTTGTAGATTCAACAATGATTAACGAAAAAAAGAATTGCAGGTTAAGAATAAAGTTTAGCTATTAATATCGATAATTGAAAAAGAATAATTATAATATTTCGTATAAAAAGTCTACAATTTTTTGTTACTATTTTTATTTGTCTGTATTTTAGACATATATTTTAAAATCTAATGTTGGAATACTAAAATTAAACCTAGTTTATGATCAAATATTTACGATTAATTTAAAATTTTTCTAGTTATAACCAATGTTATATAGTATGATAGTTTATTAATTAATTATTTAAATTAATTAATTATTAATAATAATTAGTTAATTTTTTAAATTAACTAAGCTTGGATTTTATACCAATCTATTTAGTCGACAACTTTAGATAAAAGCGTTATCGAGCACAATTAAGGATGGTCGAAAGTGTTATTCACATAGTTTAAATAAATGAGAAAGAGAATAGATCAATTTTGTAGCGGACAATGCTACTTGGCACGTAGAGTAATTGAATACCTTTGCAAATAGTTTCGAATAACGAGGAGAGTTAAAAACTTTCAGTGGTTCGCTATCTATTTGACAAAGCAAGAATGTTATACATTTAAAAAAACATCAGATAATTTCGTTATCCTGTATAGGAAAAGTTCTAATATTAAATTCTAGATTTTTTTCGATAGCTAAAGAATAAAATTTGGGCTCACGTTACTAGAAGATTTGACAGCATCCGATTGATCCCTGGGAATGGAATCGATTTGGCCTTTATAGATTGATCTTTATATAGGATCACGTCTTTATATATAAACTCTTCAAAAAAAAAACTTTTAACAAAATATATACATAATGATCTTAGCATAAGAAATTTACAACGTATAAATCTTATGTGTATTTTATAAAAAGTTTATATATAATAAAATATTTTTCTAAATTCAGTAACATATTAAGACAAAAATACAAACATAATATATATATATCGAATTATATTGTAAATCTATTTATCGTAAAACAAAAAAATATTCATATACCAGAATAATCTTTACACAAAATATTTCTCTAAAATCTTCCGAAGTAGATTAACAAAAAATAAATTATATAACACAAAAACGTCTTGAAACAATGAACTATTAAAACAAATGGCTACATGCATTTTATATGCAACCCTATAAATAAGAGGATAGTTTACGCAAATATATCTAAAACTCTAAAAAATAATAATCAATAAATAGTTTTAACGGGACTGCAGTTTAATAAAGTAATGAGATCATTTACAAATAGCCGAGTTTATTTTCACATTTTGTCCACGCGTAGACTCAGAAAAAAGAATCAATTTATCTTGAATCATCTATGTTTTTAGGTGAACTAAAAACTGCTATTTATTCTCATAATAAATCATTATTAAAAAAATCAGGTATGAACTTGACAAAATCGTTCCCACAAATTTTATACTGTTTTTTTTTAATAATTAATTTGTGCATGAAATAATTTAGAAAGATCAGGGCATCTGACTGTTTCAATGATTTGTTTTTTAATGTCGTTATATAAAATATTTTTTTATTATATTTTGGAATTTCTTATATTTTTATTATATTTTTTATTATATTTTCGGAAAATTTTAGAAAAAACTTTCTTATATACATGTTTTATAAAACACATGATTATATTTATAGGATTTAAAGTTCATAAAATGAGAAAAACATATCAAATTCAGCTAAATATTTTACTTTTGTTAAAAATTTTTTTAGAGATTTGATTTCTTTTTCAATGTATTGTTACTATAAAACTAAATCAACCATTACAGTATTTGTATACATATATACATTTGAAATACGGATTCTACAGAGAATTATTGTATTGGCAAGTACGGGCGATTGAATACGATATTCCGTTTCCTCAGGATGATTTCTACTGGAATTTTTGTGTTCGTATTAAAGAATGCGATGTCCAGGTATTTCCGAATGACTTCTATGAGGATTATTGTGTTTACTTGGTAGGAAACTACGTCCATGTATGTCGGGACAACTTCTACGGGAAGTTTCGTGTTTGAACGGAATACGTGCTTCGGGATACTTTCTACGGGAAGTTAGGTGTTCGGACGGTACAAGACGTTGATTTGATTTCTTTTTCAATGTATTGTTACTGTAAAACTAAATCAACCATGACAGTATTGTACATAAAATTACACACTTATAAATTTTATCAATATTATAGAACTATAGGTTATATTATAAATTATTAGTGTTGCCATGCAATAAGCTTACTTTTAATTTTACAAATAATCAATTTATATTAATGAATTGAAGCATTGTTACGAATAAAAAACAAATATACTTCAATGTAGAGTACTCAAAATAGAATTCAATAAAATTCGTAAAACCAAATATTATCAATATAATTATTTTTTTATTATTAAAACAATCAATTATTATTATAGTTTGCAAATTATTTTACATGCTATTGAATTTTTATTAAATATAGTAGGTGGAATGTTAAAATAAAGATACACAAAATAATCTTTTAACATGAACTTTATTTCAAACGAGGAAAGAAAAAGCGCCTGTTCAAACGAAAGGATAACGCAAGACTCACAGCAGTACTCGAAATTGAAAACTCTGCAAGCCTTTGTGAGAAACTTAAAACCTATAAAAACACATCAGGCATCTAGGTAATAAACTCATAAATCATTTTTTATGATTTTAATTTCTATACTATTTATTACCGACTTTAGCCATAATGCTTCTTTAACACCTTCAAGTTAAGTCATATATTCTGCTTCTGTTGAAGAAGCTGCTACAGATGCTTGTCTTTTAGTATTCCAGCAACTCGTGCATTTTTCAAATAACTTTCAAATAACTTTCAAATAAGTAGCCTGTTGTACTTTTTTTCATCAGTACCTTCATGGCCACCCTAATAAGATTTAAGATAACTGCTTAAAATATTTTCACTGTTGCCTTTTGTATAAGTTAATTTTAAATACACCAAACCTTTCAAATATCTTAAAACTCTTTCTAGACATTTCCATAATTCTGTATTGTTTTTATTTGCATATCTACTTATAATATTTATTGCTGTACTCAAATCTGGACGCGTACAAATCATTACATACATTAAGCATCCGATAAGATTTTGAAAAGGGCGTCGTACTTGTTATCTGAATTTAAATCAATATAATTTATATTATTTTCAAGTGGTGTGCTTACAGCATCACAATCACTCATGTTAAATTAATTTAAAATCGTTTTTATATATGAACTCTAATTAAGAATAAGTACATCATTATGTCATTATTTCATAATTTCATTATTTCATAATTTCATTATTTCATAATTTCATTATTTCATAATTTCATTATTTCATAATTTCATTAACTCATAATTTCATTATTTCAGAATTTCATAATTTTATAATTTCATTATTTCATAATTTCATATACATCGTAATTACATCATATTATAATTTTTTTATCCATGAAATAGTTCAATTTCTTTTAAATCTGTCATTCTGAATTTATTCATTAAATAATTTTTAAAATTATTCATTGTGTGAATATCGGTTGTAACGATTACTAAATCATGTACGTAGAGTACAACATATATATTCTTAGATATTTCTCCTTTATTTAAATATATATGCAACGATCAACTAATGAATTTTTAAAACCATTTGCTATTAATGATTTATCAAAAGTTTCAAACCAACATTTTACTGCTCGTTTCAATCCATTTATATATACATAGCTTTATTTAATTTACAAACTTGATTCGTTTTGCATTTAATTCCTTCAGAATTTTCATGTAAATAAGCAAATTATATTGATTTGAAAACACTATAATTAATCTAAAGCTTGTAATTCTTGCTACAGAAGCAAAAGTCTCATTATAATCAATTAAATATTTTTGATTCAAAGTGCAAGCAACAAGACGCGCTTTATATTTTAATGGATTTCCATGTTCATCATTTTTACTAGCGAATACCCATTTGCAATCTATAATATTTTTGTTTTGTGGTTTTGATACTAGTATCCAAGTTTTATTAATAAAATGTGAATTTAATTCATCTTTAATTGCTTGTTCCCGTTTTTCTTTATGGATATTATTTTGAATATCATTGAAATTATTGGGAATTTCACAATTTACTGATTGTGCCCACAAAACATAATTTATTTCTTCATAAGAAATTCTTGGTCTATTTTTGACTCTATTACACCTTCTTAGATTTGTATTTACTTTCTTTGTATTATATCTATCATTTTGAAATTCTGACTGATTGCAATTATCTATTTCTATTATAGATTTATTAGACTTGTTCAAATTTTCATTTGAATTTCTGTCTATTTTCAAATCTTGTTTATCTGATTCATTTTTCTAAGATTGGTCTTTCAGAAAATTTTCTGATTTTTCATTATCAGATTCTTGAAGTTCTACTAATTTGTTACGAACATCACGTTCATCAGTTTTCTTGGAATTTTCTATGACAATTCCTTCCAGAAATTTTTCTGATTTTCCATTATCAGATTTCTGAGACTCTACTGATTTGTTACGAACATTACGTTCATCAGTTTTCTTGGAATTTTTATTACAATTCCTTCAAGCCTCATTTCTGGTTTGAATTCAAAAAATTTATTTCACCAGCTATCACATCCCTTGCTACAATAAATTTTTCTGAGTCTACATCCCATATTTTATAATAAAATTAAAATTAAAACATAACCAACTAAAATACCTTTCCAAGATTTATCTTCAAAATTTTACTTTTTGTTTTTCTTATTTTATTATTCACATATATTGTACTATCGAAAACTTTTAAATATGTTACTTGAGGATTTTTACCATGCCATAATTGATATGGTATTTTATACTCTTTTAAAGCATTAGTAATGGTTCGATTTATTAATTACGTAGCAGTTAAAACTGCTTCTCCCCAAATTACTTCCTTCAGTTTATCTCATTTATCAAGGTAGTACTTTTTCAGTAATTGTTCTAATCATTCTTTCTCCATTTAATAATAGAGTATGAGAAACTGTTAAATGCTAGCTGATTTCATTATATTTGCAATAGTCCTTCATTTCATTCGATACATACTTTCCACCATAATCACAATATAAATTTACTATTTTTAAATTAAAATGAGTTTGACTTTTTTTTTATAAAATCTTTGAAAACAGAAAATACATCTGACTTTAATATTATGAAATAGGTAATGCAGTAGTGCGTAAATTCATCTACAAACAATACAAAATAATTTTTACCATCTAATGGCGAAGAAGTGATTGGTCCGCAAACGTCTGAATGAATAATAAAAAATGGTCTTTTTATATAATTTTTATTTTTTCTTTTCTGAAAAGGTACTCTTGCTTGTTTGCTAAAAATACAAGCTTCACAAATATAATCATTTAGTAGAATATTAGTAATTAATTTAATACCATCGACCATCTTATTATTTTTCATTTCAATAATTTTTGATTTGCCCATATGTCCAAGTCTTTGATGCTATCAAATATAATTACTGATTGTCGCATTACAGACTTTTTACTATATAATTTATTAATAATGAATTCTATAGGAATCAAATTATTTATGGGCTTACCGACAAAAATTATTTTATCATTTTTATTAATTTCAACCCCATTTGGATTGAAGTGAATACTCATCTGTGATTTCTGCATGTTGCTGACAGATAGTAAATTTTGCGGCACCTCCGAACAATATAAGTTATCCTCCAGAACACCTTTAATCCTTCCTTGCTGGTAATATTCAGGATACTTCTTTTAAGTGCAACTGTCAAATTTTATTATCTTCTGAATATTGCTGTTCATTTTTCATAGAGAATCTGCGATTCTTTATAAGATGATTATCTCTGCCATATTGGAAACCATATCAAGACTGCAAAACTGTTTTCGCCGTATCATTGGCTTTCACGAATCCCAAAAAAGAATCCGACAGATACTCCACTATTACACCTTTTGCAATTCTTTCACACTTTTTCCATTCTTCTGTCATTACTCCAGGGACTTGCTCATCAAGAATGTGCAATAGATCAAGTTCAGATAAAAAAGAGCGGATTTTAAACTTCCACACACTATATTTTTTACCGTTAGAATGTTTAATATTCCTTTTTGTTTTAACAGATTTCATTTTTCACTTACTCGAAAACACTGTTTTTTTGTTGTGTGTTTGACACAGTTTTATTTTATTATTAGATTACACTATACACAAAATCACGAAAAGTTTACTCGCGAAATCTGGGCCGATAACCTATTGAATTTTTATTAAAATTGTCGATTGAGAATTGTCGGATGACTAATTTTTTTCATTGATGAAAAATTCGAAATCCCAATATAGAACTAAATAGTGTAGCGGCTAATCCGGGATAGCGGTTCTTAAACTCAACTACCGTGCCTTTTTGATCGTGAGTATTCATATCACAGAAAGTCAATTTTATATGAGACTTTAATAAATCAAAATGTGTGATTTTTCTAAAAAAACAAGAAAAAAACTCCTTATATGTATATATGAGTGCACTAAAGAAATATCACTTAAATTTTTTCACGGTTTTGTTTTCAAATATAAATTGTATTTCAAATATAATATATAATAGAGAAAATATTTTGGAAATATTATTATATTGAATGAAGTAATCGAGTCATATAATAAAATTTATTTTATTGTTCTTGAAAAGTCAAATTAAGAATCAATTTTATTCTTAAATCATATTTATCTACGAAATGGATTATTTTCAAAGCTAGTAACCTCGACGAATCGATTGCGCATAGAAAAACATATGTAACGTCAAGTTGTGTCGAGGATCTATCATTGTATATAGTGTGACGAACTGCGTAGTACACACAGTCCGTCTACAGAAAAAGTGAGAGCGTGGGGCGAGTGAGGACACATGTGCAAGTCGTACAAATACGTATATATATATATATATATATATATATATATATATATATATATATATACGTGCGCGCTAGAAGCCCTTGACTCGTTTCCTTTTCTTACTTTCTTCTAAACGAATACGAATATGAAGGGAAGAATGTATAAGCACTTGTATACGACGCACGCCGCACAAGCATATATATATATATATATATATATAATCTAATATATACACGTATATGTATGTACGGGTATATATGCGTATGTATGTATATATCGGCATACAAGTATATATTCATATAAGTTACATTAAATTCCAAAAGGAAAATAAAAGGAATATTATTGAAATAATATAATAACTCATAATAAATGATATTAAATTAATAAATAATCTTATCGGTCTTGCAGTATAATAATTATATTAATAATAATAAAATAATTATTGTTTTACTCGTTTTTCTTATAACGATAATTAATAATATTACGATATCATAATATTATAATAATATTCTTACTATAGTTAACTAGTAATCAAAAGAGTTGTTTAATGAAAATCTAAGAATCTAATATAAATAAACAACCTATTTGGTTTTACATTATTATTATTAACAATTATATTACATAATTACTATTTTCAAACAATTATAAATTTGATGCTTGTAATCATTAAAAATTGTATTAATCAACTAATTATTATACGAATTACTAACAGTAATTATTTAATAAATAATATATGTTAACTAACTTATGACTATATAAAAATAATCGCAATTAAAATTGAAAATACTTTTTGAAATAAATATTTAAACAAAAATATGCAAGCGTCTATAAACTAAGGTAATGTAAACATTGTAAAACATGAGTATGTTATAAATAAATGCCGTAACTTCCTTAATTTTTAAGGTATAGTTACAATTCAAAAAGGAAAATGAATCATAATTTTTAGTGAACCCAATTAATAATATAACATACTCATGATAAACATGCAAATATGTTTTTTATTGTATAACGAAAAATCGAGCTAGACAAATTAACGATGCAAGCTCGTGCGGTACTTATTTCCCATATGCTTTGGAAAAGTCGTAATCTCTCCCCCACCGCTGCAAGGCTTGCATAGGACTAATGCAAGTACGTTTTGAAGGAGGGCGAGTAGATGAGATATCATGAGCTTATTGGTCCAAAACTATCTTTTACGACTTTTCCATAAGCGCAACGTTAGATTTTTCCTATATAAGGAGGTGGAAAAACGCAACGAGCATCCCAGTTTCGGGGTCCCTCCAGAGAAGCACTGTCTCAGAGAAAGCATTAGCGGTATATCTGACGCAGTGGTATTCTGGAGCGTACTCGGTATGTCGAGTAAAACGCACTTATAGCGATATACCGACATATAGTACAATTGAAACATCGCGACTCCGCGTGCCATTTCGCCGCATCCGTGGTATATTGAGGAAAGCTTTAGGCTGTACCCCAGTATACGGCTGTGCGGAAGGCCCCAGTAACTGACAAGGCGCCCTGAGCGGTCTGTCAGTTCGGCGCTGCGACCATTCGCCTTCCCCTAATATACTAGACTTCGGGTGAGCGCTCTCAGCGGTAACCCGAAGTATATATTACAGGAAGCGAAAACTGACCTACCCATCGGCGTTAGGCCAGTGGTACGCAGTGACCCTTCGCGTTTGAGTTTTTTATTAATACGCCCTCACTATACGAGGAGCCGTTTTCAATCGCGCTTTTCCGCTTCTTAACGTTTACTTAGTCGTCTCACCGCGTGCTGAGCACTTCTAATACCGCCAGATCGGTCCGCGCCTTATATCAATAGAATATTTGCTGTAAAAGGAAACGTTAAATAAATCCAAAAGTGAGTATTATTGTCTATATTAATTATAACTAATTCCTTATTCAGTGTTCGGGGTGTCCATGGCATAATTGGATTCTGGGTAAGGTAATGACTGTTATCTAAGCGCTTACGCGGTAAGATACCAGTATCACTCCTGACGGAATCCAATCATTTTGGCCCCTACACTCCGATCTTGGTAACGAATTTCGCAAGGAAAATTCGTTTTGAAATCGTAAAATCCGCGTCGCGAGTATCGTTTATCCAACCCTATCCCTGCTAGTACACGAGAGTGTAGGCAAAAAAGGGGGTAATTAAAACCGGTAATTACACGGTAACAATGGAATCACCCTCCTAATCCGCTCCGATTAAAGCGAACAACTATTCTTTTTGTTTTTTAGTCAGACGCTAAATATAATGAATGATTTACTCCTAATGTTTAGTACTTATTTTATATGCTTCGATGCCAGTAAAAGTTAAAGAGTAAAATAAATAAATATCGACCAAGTTAGTTTCGTGGTGAGCTTTGAGGGGAGAGGAAAAGAGAAAAAAGGGGGGAGACGGTTAAGATATAAGAGGGGATATATTGAGTGGTAAAAATAAAGATAAATTATCTGCTGAATAGAAAAGAGCGTCAAGCTGTCAACAGTCGTAGCCGATGAGGTCCTCTCTCTTCGTGCTGCATTCATAGATGCCTATCCTTTTGTAAGGTAGACAGCTTCCCGAAGCTGAAAAATATGAATTCGAGCGGTAATTGCTTGACCCAATGTCCGTCGACTCAACGAGGACATACAATTGCTATACTTTTTTTGGTTTGGACCCGCCGCTAATGAAAAGGTAACTAATGTAAATTGTTCTACTCGTCACCGTAATATTAGGAGGTCTTCGGGCGTACACTACCCTCGAATACCCAAGTGTTGAAATATTGTGCTTGTTCCTGCAGATAATCTACTCATGCAAATTTTCCTCGAATAAAGTCTTTACGCAATAACTGAATAACATACTATATTCGCGTTTGAAAATACTTTTAAGCGAAAACCTAATAAGAATAATGAATTTTTAAAAAATTTTTAAAAATAAATTTATAACTGTGTATTTAAAATGATAAAATCTCTTAATTGAAACAATATCCAAATAGCTACAATCATAAAAAATAGCCAAGAAGATAAACAAGACAAAAATAAAAAAAATGTTTACAATATATATAGAATTTTAACTATAAGTATATTTAAAATGGTAAGGCTAGAAACGTTGTATAAAAAAGACAATGAATCTGTTGGGTTTCCCGACATATACATAATATATATATGCCGGGTGCAAAAATAAATATCCCTCTATTTCCTATGTATACAAGCATTGTCGACCGTCATAAATGTTTATGGCACCTCCTGCATCTCAGGAGACCTTCTCATTCTACGCACCTCTATAAGACTGCATCTGCAAGTCTCTATTGGTTAGTTGTGAGTAGTTACTTGCATAGAACAGTCGTGCTTTCCATTTCTTGTTTTCTTGAAATAAATTATAATTATTAAATATAAATTAATACATTTATTATTTAGACCCTTTATTAAAAGAATAGTTAGTACAGCAGGGTTTTCGGTGTGCGTGTTTGACACGTCCTGCGGAGGGAAGTAGGACTTTGCGACTTCGTCCCGAGCAAGTGAACGAGCGGAGTAATTTTCAACTTCCGTTGAAAATTATTTTATTTGCTATTGTTTTCAAAATTGTGAAAATTGAAATACATTGCGAAGCTGCTTATTTACAATGCATTCATTATTGTCCATTGTGTCATTTGACTTTCATTTGTTTAAAATCCAAAGGTAATATGATTAAGTTTTCAATTCTAAATATTTCATTCTTCTTATCTTTTCTCACCTTTAGTATTGCTGTGGAATTTTCTGCACCTCTCCAAAAAGATGCTACGAAACCGAATGGATCTAAAAAAGCAACTCTTCGTTAGGTAACTGACACCGGGAAGTTCGAGTACATTTTGCCCATCTGCGAGGCTCTTTCTATCCCCTTTTTCTCAACTCACGGGGCCTACTTTGTTATCTTTTTTCTGAGCAAAACTCTGAGAGGATATGCTCCTTATTATATTACAGATAATTTTATTTTTTATGGCCATCACAAATCAGTTAAGAACACTAGATCTGCATTTGTAAATTCTTCAGGCATTTACTAAATCTTATGTTATCTTTTACTGTAGGCACTACGCAATTATAGGAGCCTTATATAATAAAGATTTGTTTCGCCTCTTTTTTCGAATAATATTGATTAAATTACGTACAATAACAGCTACCAATAAGCTTAAACTATCCATCTTAATTTATTTTTAACAGTTAATATTATTTTATATATTACACTATTTGGAAAACGGACTGCATTTTATTTTTTGCTTTTCTACTTTTGCTTCTATATTGTAAATGTATATGAAATAAATGGTCCTCAAATTGTAACGGTTCAATATGTGTCTTGTATGTATTATATGTTTACTGCGAACACTACCACACGGTACACGAGACGTTGCGACACGTGATTGGGTATCCCTACTATTGGAAGAGATACGAAATTGTAAATATTAGGTTAAGCGTTGACTCGATTTCGATATGACCGATAGATCGTAGTCGGGAGGCTTAAGAGTGCTCCATACCGCGATCCCAGCGCCACGATGAACTATTAAAACGGAAATGAAAATGTGTAAATCGTAGATTTCGTTTTGCGTCCTCATTTTACGATTTACAATGTTGAAACAAATTTTATACGAATCTTTGAAAAATTCTACAATTGGGGGTATCCCTTACTGCTTTCATAATATGTTTCAAAGTTACTTTAAAAAAATAAGAAAATGTTTATCTAACTGTCGTTTGCATTATAGACATCGCCGCTTTGCAGTAACATTAAATAACAACAAATATTATAAATTTTATACGTATAGTACAGATCAAACTTGGATAGCCCCGGATGTAGAATTGAATAATGAATCGAATGAACTTTGTTTCATCTTTCTATTCATAGAATTGAGGGAGTAAAACGAAATATAAGATTTTATTATGGTTATAATGCAAGTTGTCAATTCTGTAGATAAAAAAGTGAGAACTTTAATTTCTGATTTTTTGAATAGGTGGCGCTGAAGAAAATATTCAATGCCGTACAAATCAAATAAAGAATTATGAAGCCTGGTGCAGAAAAAAAAAAAATATATATATATATATATATATATATATATATATATATATGCACATAAATACACACATGCATATATGCATGCATGCAAATACATTGCAAACATAGTAACGTAATACGGAAATTTGAAATTACAGGGAGGTGCAAGATGTACGAGCTTGAGCCAATAAATATATATAAAAATATAATAGGAAAGTAATTGTTCTTTTCCTAACCTAAAGTATATATAATATTTATGTAGGCAAAAATGTTATTATTGCCTACGCAGATTTAATATTTATATACATCCTAAAAATGTTTTATGATCGTTTTTTATGACAACTAAAGCACTTTAATTCCCAAAATTTCAAACATTTTTATTTTTTTTGCAGGATAGTCTTTTAGCTACGATTAAAACTCATAATTTTAGGAGGAAATGAGAGTCTTGAGTATTCACAACGTGTAATTGATGCATTTGAGTTATTACTTCGATATGCACTCCTATTATATAAAACGGATAAGAAAAAATAACGTGAAAAGAATATATAATTTTTAATTCAAATGTAAAATATCATAAAACCATCATTATTTTGGAATGTAGAAGAGTATGATTGTGTATTTATAGTACTGAATTTTGTGTAAGGAGTAAGTACAACTCCTAAATTAATATATTATATTATAAATATTTAAATATATAGTTATCTATATAAAGTAATTTTTAAATTTATTCTTATATTACACATCATTATACAGTGATTGGCACTTTGTATAATTTATACAATTTATATAATAAACAGCTTTTATAGAAACTTTGTGTAAGAAAACTGTTACAGATTCAAATATTAAAATAATTTTTAATGAAGTAACACTATTTGACAATAGCACTTATATATTAGAAATTACTATCTTTTTCAATAAGTATCTTTTCAATAGTTTCATTACTATCTATTCAATAGGTAATTATAAAAATTTTATTTTAAAATATATTCTTGTACCGCTAAAGTTTTCTTTAGTATTTCATACATTGTAATTTTTTGGAATAAATATGTCAGATTAAATAAAGTCAATATGTCAAAATACAAAAATTATACATATATTCCCGCCAAAAATATCACGATATATAATATAGAAATATTTTTTGTAAAAACATATATATATATATATATATTGTTTTTCAATAATTATAATGTAGAATATAATATGCCATTATATTTAGAAGCTGTACTTGCTCTCTATGTACAAACCAATCCTATTAAATATACAATCATACTGTTCTGCTTACTTTCCCAGAAGATGGTGATTTTATATTTTTCATTTAAAGTAAAAATTATATATTCTTTCCACTCTAATTTTTCACTATTTTGCATATTGGACACTTTGTAACTAAAATAATAGTTATCTTTGTTGCATTAACATCAGATTATATCTATAATATTAATATTATCGCTTACGAACAATCAAACCGCCCCCTTCAAAACTCTAATTTATCATTATTTTTATAATTATTTATATTTTAAATGACCCATTAAAATTAAAAATAAAGAAGGCCATACGTATTATACGATTTGTTTAATTATTAATACGTAATAAATTAATATGTTTGTACTATTACCTTTTATTTTCTTCTTCTATTACCTTTTACTTTTTATTTTCTTTACATATAAGAATCTTATTATATAAATATAAATACTTCATACCCTCGTGTCCCGCTCTGGGGAAGGGGAGATGAAGCAAATTGTCTTTTGGGAAGCTTTACATTTTTGATGAATTTATTTAATAAGATTTTTCTTCAAAAATAGCACCTTAAATTATAGGTTTTTGTCTATCACTTGCACATTGAAATTTAAAATAACTGAACTTATTTGAATTTTGGGTGCCCGACATGTCTCGGCTGTATATAACCGTTTGTCTCTACTTTTTTAATGAAATATATACTGATATAAATTATATATATATTAATTTGCCATTAATAATTAATAATTTCTATTGAATTATTGTTTACATGTTTATTTAATTAATCATTAAATTACAATTATTATTGAAATAAAATTTTAATTAGCTATTATTTTTAATTCATAAAAAGTTAAATATGGAGATAATTAACATTTTAGGAGAGAAAAGAATAATCCATTAGAATACATGACCAAGAATTGTATCAAGACCCATCTCCATTCATCAGGTAATCGTTATGTTGATACCTGAATTATATATATATATATATATATATATATATATATATATATATATATATATTATCGGATCATCTGTACGACATTTATCGAGAGGTTGGGTCGACTCTATTCGGATTTGTGGTTCATTCGTTTAGAAAATCGTAAACACTCGCATGCTGTCTATCAAATCGTATACAATGCGATGTTGCCACTACTTTTTACACGATTTTGGAACCAGTGTTGAACGAATTGATAGAATACACCAGCTGCCAGCGCGATGATACGATTTGCGCGAACGTGGACCGTGATGCCCGTAATACAGTTATTGACCATATACTCAAATACATGATTTCTTTATCTGATCATTACAGTTTTAGTATGACAAAGTAATTCATCAACACAAGCTATTATATTAATTAAAAATAATGATTAATTAAATTTTCATTTAATTGAAAATAATACCTTATTAAATATATATATATATATATATATATATATATATATATATATTTATATATATATACATACATTGTAACATTGAGCGACCTTCCGCTCGTTACGTAATTTCCTTACCTCCTTTCCTTCTCCGAACTGCTTCCAGGGCGGGAACTCGGGCTAGATATATGTTTCGATTTATAGGTTGAAATTTTATGTTAGATGAATATATAAATAGGTTTTATACATCAAAAAAAAAAATTTATAATTACATCGAGGACTCCAAAGAGTCCATTTATTACAAAAAAAAATACAGATCGACGTAAGATTGTACGTCTCGCTCGGTTGCATGCAGAACGTGGCTACATCCGCCGACTCCCGCGCTCTTAAAACCACTCTCGAATTTAACCCCTTACTTCCCTCCCTTCTTGGTGGCCGCCGCCGCTTAAATTTCCCCGCGCACCCCTTTCCCCGCTCGCATACCATACATCATATAAAATATTTTAAGTTAAGGGCGCGCAGGCCCACTCACCCGCTACCGTTAATTATAGGCGAGGGCGTCCCCTCGTGCGCTCGCTGCTGCTCTCGGCTCCTCTTCCGCGGTGATCTCCCTTGGAGAGAGAGAGAGAAAAGAGATAACGTATATGCTGTCCCGGGTCCGCACACCAGCTTATACCACTGACACAAATATTGTCTTTTCACCACTCCACTTCCCGAACTGTCTATCGTCCCCGACCTTCTACACTCTTCCTTCCGTACACAATCTCCGTCACTTCACTAACTCACGGCTCTTCCTTTCACTTCAAAACTTCCTTTCGTTCTTAACAATGGCTGCGACACGTGTCGATTCTCCCGGCTTTTTCAATCTTCTGAAGTTCTTTTCATCTTCACCTCCGATTCTCCAATCGCAGCTCCTCTTTTCTCCAACATCCAATTATTAACCTTCTTCCCCGATTTGCACCAATTATCGTGCGTCTTCTCCGATCTGCGCCAATCTCGGGCTCTTCCGTCATCTTCATACCGTTTCGACCGACATTATCGGTCTGGTTTTCTGACTTCTTTCGCGCGCCAATTTCAAATTTACTCGGGAGATATATCTATATATACGTCTCCATATTGGTAGTTCGGTGCGGCTCCGCTAAGAGTGGTGGCGCTGTTGGCCGCTCTTTCTCCGCGGCGACTTCCGTCTTCACGTTGGCTGCTACTTCCAGTGCGGTCGTCTGCAGTGCGGACGTCGCACACTGTGTATCTCCGACTCTCACTAATCTTGTTGTGTTTTTTCAGCGTCTCCACGCGCCCTTCCTGATAGTTGAGCTGACGTCGTTGAGCTCGATTGCTGTTGCTGCTTCCTGGTTTCTTTTGTGTATGCGGCTTCTTTGCGTTCGTTCAGTATGTTGCACATAACCTGATGCGGCCACGTGTCTTCAAATCTTCCACTTCCCGCTTGCAGCGTCTACATGGCTTTTGGACCTTTGCCACGTATGCTTGTTTCTTTATTTTCTTTTATATTATCTCTTTAATTTAGTCTTTTCACTCGCGTCTGCGTTACAATTTCCTCATATCCTTTCTTCGTTTCGAGGTTATGTTCTCTCTCTCTCTCTCTCTCTCTCTCTATATATATATATATATATATATATATATATATATATATGTATATTTAACTTTTCTTTATTTCTCTGCCTGCATCATTTTATCTTTTATTTTCTTCTCCTGTCTTCCTGTTTCTATTTGCATGTGATTCTCTCTATCTCTCTCTCTATGCATATTTTTCTTTCTTCTTCTGTATCCTGATTTTTCCTTCTTATCTATACTTTTCTTGATGTCAATTCTGTACATATCTTTCCTTTTTATTACATGCATTCATGTTTTGCTTCAATCTTCTCCTTCTATCTTCCTTTTCTTCTCTGCGAACATTGTTATTAATAATTTTTTTTCTATTTGCATATATTTTTCTTCATCTGCACGTATCATTTGCTTTATTTTCCTCCTTCTATGCGAATACCTTTTATTTGTTACATGCTTCCACATAACTTTCCTCGCTAATTTTACTTCTATCTTTATTTATTCTTATTTTCATTTTCAGGTTGTAGTAGCTGCAATTCCCATTGCAACATATATCGATAAAAATTAAAAAGTAATTATAAATTATTACAAGTTAATTAAAAAATATCTCAACCCTGAGATATGTATACTTAACGGTATATATATTTTAATATGGATTCATAAATACTTTTATCGGTCTTACAGCCTTTATACAATAAAATATTATACTAATAGAATGACAGTCAGACTCTCCTAGTTTATAGTAACCCCCATAAAATTGAAAATACAAATTACTAATAACAGATAAAATAAAAAATCAATTAAATTAAAAATTAAAAATTAAAAATAATACAAATAAAGTAATCTATATCCTATGTTAATAAAGGAGAATCTGATTTCCCCCACCAGCTTAAATTTAAATTTACTTTTCATTTCCGACGTTTTGAACAGTTCCGGCTCATCTTCAAGGACTAAACTCTAATATAATTTACTTCATTCTAACTTTTTTATTTATTTTTTATTTAATTTAATTTTTATTTTACTATTTAGTTGTAATTTCTATTTCAGATTGTAAGGTGGTGATTATAAATAAGGACGGCCCGATACTCATTATATTAGTATATTATATTATTGTAGAAAAACTGTAAGACCGATAAAAATTTTTATCAATATACAGTCGAATTCTCTACCTTTTCAGCTGAAGCATTTGATTCAGATATATGCTAAATACTTCTTGGTATCAGATATGCTCAATCCACTCGACACAGCTTCATCTTATATATGTGCATATTCAAAATGTGTACTAAATTCACTGCACAATCTCAGCGCCAATAATTAAGAAGTTAATGAAATGAATTATAAACTCATAAAATTCAATAAATCAAGAAAAGAAATCAAAATAGAAGTCTTAAGGACATCTGCTCATTCAAACAGCACTGAAAATCGTATTGCCAGCAAAGCAGCCAAAGAAGCAGTTCTAATACAGCGTAAAAAATAAAATATAACAACGCCGCAAATATGTTAATACGAAAAAGAATGGCACTACATGCGATAGAAATATATTGTAATAACATATGGATAGAGGAAAAAAAAACAATAAAGAGAAATTTTTTTCGAACCAAGTTAAATTTTACAATAATAGTTATTTATTTTTGAAAGTTCTTAATATTCTAAACACATATCAAACTCGCCTAGTTATTTTGCTTTTCTTAAAAAATTTATTATAAATGTATACTTAGTCATTAGTTTTATTTTTTAAGTAGTTAAAAATTGAATAAATTTTTATTATTTATTAGACAAAATTTATGTTCCTCGAAAAAGTCCTATTTTCGTAACATAGATGGGGGCTACGCTGTGATTTTATCACCAAGCCACGTAGAACCTAAACTTGCGAATGTATCTTTTTATAAAATGTTCTATATCATATTTAATTTTAAATAAATGAAATATACAAATTGGTGTTTAAACGTAGTATTTTTATTATTTATAGTTATTGTATCATTTTCGTATTTTAATTAAATTTTTGGTCATTCTTACTGTTGCAGGTTGAAATTTTAATTGCAATATTTATTGTAAAAACTAAGTAAGAAAAAATAATAATAAAAAAATCAACTACGACTCTTAAAATATTAATACAAAGATCTTATTTAACCTATAATTAAAAAAAATAACAATAATTAAGCATAAATAAATAAAAAAAATGTTAAAAACCTATTTTTAAAAAAATGGTTAACAAGTTTAATTAAACGGTAAAAAAAGAAAAACAGAGAAAAATTTAACTAAAAGTTAAAACATAAAACTATGCCCAGAAAATATTAAATATGAAAAATATTAAAATATAAAATATAAACAAATTATACTCCAATGAGCAAAAACATCCGACTAAGTTTAGGTAATCTGGAGGTATCCCCGCTAAAAGGATCGATTCAATTTCGGGTAACATTATATCATATTATGTTGCAAAATTCAGAAGGGATTTTATATAAGACCTATATATATATCTATATTTGGAACACTGTATCAGACAAATGACACAATCTTTATTCGAATTTGTTTTTTAAATTTTTTAATATAAATCGATAAAAACAATTGAAATTTGTTTTCAAATATTATATAATTTTTATTAATTTATTATTTTCTAAAATACGCTTATTTAGAATAAGTAATTTAAAAATAATTTAATACAATAAATAAAATAATCTATTTTAGATAAATATCAAATAATGATTTAATTATTTTTTTAAATTACGTAATTTTATATTAAGAATAGTCTAGAGTGCCATTATGTTCCATATAATTATTATTTTTATATTCTTTACCCGATAGAATCAAGTACGGTTCTGTCAAATTATAGATTACCATATCAATTTTAGATTAAAAATACAGATTTATAAGATAAAATTTAAAAAAAAAATAATACAATAAAAATGTAATTGTAAAGAAAAAAGTGCACGGCAATCCTGACAAATTCAAATTTATTTAGATAATACGCAAAACTATAAAAATTTAATATTTTTATTTACTACTTTCATATTATAGCATTGCAATAACAAAACTAATATTTTATACATAAAGCCAATAAAATGAAAATATTAAATTTCTTTATATCTAAAAATTATACGTGTAAAGAATGTCAACTTGGTTTTCTATAAAATGACGAAGAAAAATTCCTTAGATTACATTCCTGGTACTAAAAAATAATTCCAAATTTAAGTGTAGAAAAAAGAAGTTATAATGGCTGATTTATTGCGCAAGAATAGATTAAAAGGAATATTAAAAAATTAGAAAAAAATCAAAGAATGACCAACAAAAGCTGAAAAAATACTTTCAAAACTTTCAGAACAGAATCGAAAATTAGCGTTATACATCACCTCGTAGGCATCTAATAATTTTGAGTAGGCTGAAATCTAGTCACTACGAACTAAAAATAATTGAACTATTATGGTTATAAAATAGACAAATCTTAGAATGAAAAATTTCAACATTGTTATAGTAAAATTAAGAAAAAGGTATAAGCTAGGTCCTTTTATTTCTGTCTAGTAAATAATAATTTTATTTCAAATGCAAGTTTTAATTACTATACTGCAAGAAATTAATATTTATAGAATAATAATTTATTATGTTATTTGTTTAATAAAAAATAATTTAATAGAATACATAAACTAACAGTTTGAAAGAATTATAAAATAATAAAGTCTATTGTGTATTGGATTTTGTCATCCCAAAAATTAAGTATAATAATTAATTTTACAATTGTTGACCTTAAACAGACAATTTTATATATCTAAATTTTCGAGAAAAAAAATTAATTTGAAAATATTATTCGCTGTTATCTTTATACTTATTTCAATATTCATAATGAAGAGACCCCATTCTATTCATTAATGAAATAATTAATATCATTTAATTTTTTATCATTTTTTTTGTAACATTCCATAAACCAAAGTTTCGTATAAAATTGTGTAAATCATTGGCAAACAAGTTTTGATATAAACTCAATATGAAGTTACTATATATATATATATATATATATATTATCGTTTGCGACCACCACGGCCCTTGACATTTTTGAGTAAGTAATTTGGTCAGAAATTAGGAGTATGGAGATTATATATGTTAATGTGTGTGTAGATACGCATACATATATGCGTATTTCAATCAAACGCTGGATGTCGAGCTGATGTTTCTTTATTACTGCTCGTCTCCTAGTATCCTTATCTTCTACACTTAAATATACAATATATATATATATATATATATATATATATATATATATATATATATATATATATATATGCATGCATAAATTAATAAATATTTCCATCAGTGTTACAGTCCAATATAAATTAAAATTAATACATAATAATATCAATACATATACATATCCAAATTAATACACATATATATGCATCTCTCTCTCTCTCTCTCTCTCTCTCTCTCTCTCTCTCTCTCTCTCTGTGCGTTTGTATGTGTGTAAATTTATATATATATATATATATATATATATATATATATATAAACTTCTTGTGACAAATGATCAACTACTCCGCTACTTATTTCATAAGAATATTATAAAATATAAATTTTGTATGGATCATTTATAATTTACATATTTAACTTGGGCTACTACGGCCCTGATTACTACTAGAACAATCGATAAAACAGAACAGCATTTTTTGTACACTTCAAGTTCCGTAAACTTCCACAGTATATTAAAAATCAAGCGCTTCAATCGATTTTAACTTCCGTCAGAGGTATGGAGCACTCTTAACCGATAACAGCTCCCGACTTGCTAGAGGGGTAAGTTGTATAGAATAATGCGTGATTATGTATCTATGCAATATTATATAATAATTAAGGTGTGTTCATATTTGTTAGTCCGGGTGACCGAACTTGGCACTAAACAGCACGTTATCGAGGGGAAGCCTATATCGAGAGGGTCACGCAAATTTACGAGACTTTTGATCCGAAGAGTTCGACGGACGACTTCGCCGCCGCTTCAACCGTCTATGGTATAATTCAAATAAATGCGTTAGCGAGCAATTGTCAATACCACGCACATTGTAAAAGAAAACTGCGAATAGCTTCTTATAATATATATATATATATATATATATATATATATATGTTTAGACACTCATTACCCCTGAGATATCACGAAAAAATATAGATGTAAAAAAATTAAATAAATATACTAAGTTCAATAAACAAACGAGTATAAAGTAAAATATAATGTAACAGCAAATCTAATCTAAAGACGCAAAAAGCTAAACACAAGTGCAAATTTCTGTTCTCCTCAAGTACGAGCAATTATTCGATAAATTATTCGATCAGTCCCAGTTAACGATAAAGCCAACAATTGAGTAATAGTATATTGTGACACGAGCTACGATACTTCACCCGAGCGAAACGAGGGCGTCAAATTACCCGAGTCCGAAAACGCCTTTGCTCCCGTGTGTCACATACTATTTTCCCATACGAGGGCGCTTTTTCTTTCTCCAAGAAATGCACAAAAGACTGAAAGGCAAACTCACAGAATTAATGATTGTTAACCTCCCCCCCCCCATGTGTTAGTCATACTTAGATAGAGTGAGCAGGTATAAAATCTAAAGGTCGAAATGATATTCGCTCTGAAATAAGTTGCCCTCACATAAAATGTAATTCGTTGGGTTTGAAAAAAAAAATATTATCGGTTTTCTCTTAAGGTTATACCTGCAATTTACTTGAATTGAATAAAATGAAATGAAATAATTTCCTCTTATTTTGAAATTGATAAAGTATGTTAAGAAGAGATGTAGGATTGGGTGGTGGGGGTGCAGAGGGTGAAACCCCCGCCGGGGGTTAAGGGCGGAGCCCCCCTTTTCTATAAATAAATAAGACTAATCAATTGAAGATTATAAGTTTGTTAATAATCTACGCTCAAATTAAAATTTTAAAATATTTTATAGCATAATAAATAGAATTTAAAATTAAAACTAATTAAAAAAAGATATAGATAATTTTTAATACTTAAAAAACATAAGAATTTTTTAAATAAATTTCAGATAGAATATAAATCTTATTTTATTTGAAAATCTTGAATACCTAACTCAAAGTGCAAAAAAAGGTCGAGCCCGCTGTTGACTGGTGCATATACTCGTAAGTCTAAACATCGTAAATGCCAGATGTTACGCAGGCTCGAAAAACTGAGCATTCTGCCGGACTACACGGTTCCGTTCATTCACTTTTTCTCCCTAGAGAGGAAAAGTATTATTTTGCTCCCTCTAGACAGCTGCAGAAAATCGTATTTTGCGCCCCGAGTGCGGGAACAGTACATAGAAAGGCTTTATTTACGAAACCGAGAGCTCTGCGGCCCGAGACGAAGCCGAGAGTTATAACGAGGTTCGCAAAAAAGCCTTTTCGTACTAGGTAAGGACTATATTTTTCTTCATGAGAACTGGAATCAAGCCGTGAAGGTGTAATTTGTAGGTTAGAGTGAGGAAAAAATTATTTCTGTACTTCTATACCATATTTATATCAGCCTCTATCATGCCAATAAGGAACTGGACCTGTTTTAATGATACATTTAAATTATATCTTATTACGAAATCAAATATTCATTTGACATTATAATTACTACTTTTTAATTAATTTGTTTGTAAAACATAAAATCTAATGATAAATTTACATCGTTTTTGCAACACAAACAAGTTGTGTATTACAATATGAGTCATATGGTTATTATATCTATAAAATATTAAATATAATCAATCATTATGTGACAAACTGCTGCTACATGTCAATGCACGTGGAAATATAGCAGCAGTACGTGTCTCTAGTTCAGTGCTAGATATATTAACTAATTGTAACACAGTAACTTGTAGCGCGAATTTGGTCCCAGATAATGGCATTTCATTGTCACATTGGTCATTTTACAGTTATACTGAAATTGATAGTTTTTTTTATGATACAGCCGTATTAGCACGAGTCTTAAAAGCAGTTCACATAATAAGAAGCTTAAATAATATCAACAATTGTAAAACTAAATTTCTTACATACAAGCAATCATATATTGTATATGTTATAACTTTTCTATATCAATCATGTATGATCGCGTTCAACTTTTGTTTAACAATTACCAGAATTTTAATTGCTACTGCTAACAAAATACAAAAGAAGACTCCCTAATAAACTTATAAATATACGAGCTAATGTAAATTCGATGAAACTTCAAAAGTACAAAGTTTTATCCGACCGACTCATTGTCTCGCGAGATTATAATCGACGAAAGTAAAAGCTGGTAAAAGCTTCCGAGTAGCATGAACCGTGTCACGTACGTTATATGTACGCAAATATTAACAGTGCATGATGTATAATTTGGCATAATGATCCAGCTGCGCTTAATGTTACTATATACCTTCTTCCACGTTCCATTATGCCACTCTTATATGACTCTTAGCCAAATCTTTCGACTATCAAAATTTTAAAATTAATAATTTATTCGAGTTTCAATATAATTTCATGTTAATATAGGTTGGATTCTTTAAAATCTAGTTATTTAGAATAAAGTAAAGCATACTGTTTTTAAGCTAAACAAAACCAGTAGATTTCACATCACTCTTGCACAAGATTGAATCTGTAGAAATGAAACAAATAATGTGATACCGCTATCTATAGAGTTCTCTAATGCTGCTTTAAGTCAGAAATTCACTTTAGAAATTTTTTTAAGATTCAATTCTCATTATCACTTTATAAAGAAAATGTGCTTTTTAAGAATAATAGTTTTTCTATTAAATTTCTTTAATAAAGTACTTTGCTCAAACACAACTTTTTCTAGGTTATTTTATTAATAAAAATCATTTATATTCGTTGATTAATAAATTAATGCATAGACTAACAGAAATTTAAATTATTTCATGCCAAAAATTGCCGAGTGTTTTTACAGCTATTAAAAATGAGCGAAAATAGCTAATTACTGATCAATAATTTTTTTTACGTTATATAAGATCGCTCTATTTATGCTTCCAAAAACCGGTGCTATTCAACCAAAATGGTCTACGATGGGTTTATAAGAAAAGCACAAGTAAATTGTTACAGCGATGCTTGTGCCAATCGGCCGAGGTTTAGGATTACTACTAGTCCTTCACTCTAGCGATCGAGCCATCATACGTTAAATCTGTGATTGTTCATATAAAAATGAAATTAAGATTTTGAACAGTACATATTGATAGTGTTATCGTTTTTTATTAAAAACTGTATTTTTTTTATTAAATTTTTTTCTTTTAATAGATCTGCTTTCTATAGTTAAATCTTTTTTATTGATAGTTCAATTATTGACTGATCCTACCTGTGAATATAACAGTTTTCTACAAATTTAAAAAATTATTCAATTAAAATGAAAAATTACAATATTGATAAATAATGGTAGATTGTAATCGAGATAGTAGAACAATAATTCTTTAATAGAAATAGTTAATGTAAAAAACAGAACAATATTCCACATGAAAACGATATCAAAAAAATATTTTTTTAATTTAGTTTCTATTATATTTTCAAAATTCTCTTATTTTTCACTTTTTTGCGTTACTTGTGAAGTAACTTGTCCTTCAAATTAAAATCATTAATGAATACTTTACTGGAGTTGTCGAACTCTAAAAATTAAAACATTTTTCTTGGAGAGCATTGCGAAAATTATTTCATTATCCATCCTTTTCGTTTCATTTTTGAAAAGATTTTACCTGGAATATGGAACATATGAATAAAAAGCTCTTATTTGGCATCTGAAGTTATTTCGTGAAACAGAATATAAAAATGGACATTGAAAAATCTCTTCGTCACTAAAAACCTATAAAACGTTTCTTTAACGATTCGATTGAAGCTTTTCATAAATTATAAATCAAAGGTTACTAGTGGCCAACGCTCTTTTACTGTTTACATCGCTTTGTTTTTACTTTTGTAATTATTTAGATGAAGCAAATTGCCTGAAAGAGAAATTAGTTCATTCATGTATGTACAATGTACATGTATATATATATATATATATATATATATAGAGGAACTTCTCTATTGATCAGCAATTCGATGAGAGGAGAAACTCTACCCATTACAAAGTTGTTCAACTAAAACGTTTGCATTTAATTACATACAATATATTTCATATTATATATTACCTTTACCTTACTGCATCGCAATAGTAAAAAGGCTGAGAAAAGACTAAGTGCTATTTATAAAAGAAAAGATATATATTTTTAAACATTCAAATACAATTATTAACTAAATAGCTCTCGGTTCTTTAATCAGTGCATTTATAAGTAATACAAAACTTTGAAAATTGATTAACTATACATTTGCAATTCTCAATATTTGATATTTTCTTTACAAATTAGAGAACTTAGGAATTATTTAAATAATAATTTTAATAAAATTATTTTAAAATTTATTATTTAAATGCATTTTTTAATCGTTATGGTTTGAATTATTTTTTTAGTCTGTGGTTACATAATTTGAATATAATTTAATAATTAAAAAGAAGGGGGTAAATATAAACAGCAGTCTGACGGTCATTATTTTAGCTAATATATTATATTATAAAGACTGTAAGACCGATAAACATATTTATTAATTTTATAATTCGTGCTTATATAATCAATTAACTACACGATGACGGGATCAAAAATTTCCGACCTGATGAAAAAAACTTTTTTCGGCTTTTTTTGCTTTATTAGTCAATATAATCTCGATCAAACCTAATATACTTTTTATAACGGTGCTCTAATGCAATTATACCATTTTTCTTTTCAAAGTCTTTGAAAATGTTCAATTATATCTCTATGACTTCCTCGTTTCCAAATTTTTTATCTCCGAGTCTATTTTTTAGATTAGAGAATAGATGATAGTTACTGAGGCTGATATTTGGTGAATATGGTGAATAGAGAAATAGTTTTAATCCTAATTCGTTAATTTTAGCCATCACAACAACTGACATATGGACGGGTGCGTTATCGTGGTGAAACAAATTCTTCTTCTTTGCCAAGTGAGGTGGTTTATTTTTCATTTCATCTTTCAAAGGTTGCAATAACTCTGTGTAGTAATAAACATTGATGGTCTTACCCTTTTTCAGATAACAATGAAGATGATTCTTTTCGAATCCTAAAATATAGTAGTTATAACCTTGTCCGACAATAAAATTGTTTTTACCTTTTTTAGAAATGATTCCCCTGATCCAATCGATTGTTTCGACTGTCTTTTGCTTTCAGGAGTGTAATAGTGAATCGAAGTTTCACCTACAGTTATAAATCAACGCACAAAATTCTCTGGGGTTCCGCTTCTATATTGTAGATATATATTGTAACTAAGAAAATTGTTTTTTTGAAAATAAAAAACAACAATATTATAACTATAACTGACTATTTTATTTTATTAGATCTACATATATCAAAATTAATCCCAAAGTTAATTATCTATTATTCTGCAAGTTTTGTCATAAATTAAATAATTAACATTGCATTAAAAATTTAGTTTCAACCATTCAACTCTTGTATTCTCTTAATGATGATAAAAAAATTTGTTTTACATTTATGAATTATAGCGTCCAACATTCGTAATTGCGATAAAATATAAAAATCATTTCTTTGAAACACTAAATTGATACACATAATTATAAAATATGTTTATAGTGAATTTCAATGAAACAAATCCAAAATCTAACAAAAAAACCGTATCTTCTAGATCATAACGTGTTCTTAATTAATAATGCAAAACATTATATAATTTTTTATTGCTGAATTATATAATACAAAATTCAGAAATGATATATTTAGCTTCAGATCTCAATCTTTATTGAAATAAAACTCCGATTATGCAGAATAGAGCAAAAAGAAAACGAAATATTAATAAACAGTAATTCATTTAATATAGTATGTTATTTACATTTTAGAAAAGATTTTGATACAGAAATATAGGCAGAAAAAATATAGGAATTGAATAATCATGAAGCTTATATCGCTTGAATACCTCGAAAATTTTTCCATTTCCTTTGCTATATTTAGAAAAATTTTAAACTTGTGTACACTCAAAGTGGCTGCTATAAAGTTATTTTTAAAAACATAAAACTATAGCAGCATGTATATTCATTCTTATATACATAACAAAACTATTTTTTGAACCAACCAATAAAAAATTAAAGCGTTAATATTAGAAAAACAAATTTTAATTATTACTTTAAAAATTTAAGTCAATACTATAATTTTCGAACTTCTTGCATTTTCAAAAAGAGTATGGATAAAATTTTTTATTCAATGTTAACACATATATGTTAATATTTTCGTTTATAGCAGTTTCATCAGTAAAATCTAATCGCGCCTCGTATAATTAATGAATTATATTTTACTCAAAGTTTTAAGGATTAAAGGAAAAGTAGCTCTATCTAACAGCGAGTATCGGGTTTAACTCGAATCATATATAAATATATATATATATATATATATATATATATATATATATATATATATATATATATAATATGTGCCTTAATAGTTTTTAAGACCACTGACAGCGCCGCATGCGGCGTCTTCGACAAGACTCGTAACCAGACTGAATTTAAAATCATTACATTACTCTATTTAAAAAAATGGAAATAAAAAATGGAAAAAATTCTCAATAGAAACAGCTTTCTACGTCAGTTTTTGATCGAGTACTTTGTGAAACTAAAACTATGATTGTTTTTAAAGAGCAATCGTGCAGATAACAATTTCTTTCGGTGCATTATTGTATTAAAAGTATCTGAACATTAGTTTACTGTTGTATGGTCGATCGCTTCTTAGATAGAGGTACATGTTGAATACACTATGAATTAGCTCGCTTAATGCAGATACGTAGGTAAAATACGCGAATGAATTACGAGATATGTGTAGAATTAAAATTTATTAATTCAAATTTTAACAAAAACCGCTTGAATGTGAGCCATATAATATCTGACGAGAATGCTATTTTGTAGATACACTGATCGGTCTATTTATTTATCACTGTAATTTAAAAATATTGAAAAAACCGATCATATTATTAATTTAAATCAAAACAGTTGACATAAGTACAAATTTAATTTTAAAAACCAATGATATTGCAGTCTTTTTTGTAATTAATTCTACTATTATTGCAGAGGAATTGATTATTGGAAAATTTAAAAAATCATGCTGTATGATTTAATTTAGTCCATATCTATTCAAAAGCTTAATCTTAACAAATTTTTACTAATATTAATTTTGTGCGACGATTATTATTATTATTATTAAGCTTCGACGAAAGCAATCATTAAAAATCCATTATAGATAATCAAATGAGTTATAATGTCTGCCGTTACACACGCAGTACTTTATTAATGAATATAATTGCCCGGAATAGAACGTATCTAGTAACGGCTTCAACACATAATAAAAAATCGAAAATTCGATCTTGAAATAGGAAGTTTTATTTTTTATAGTTCCTATGCCCATTCAAGTGGGCGAATATAAGGGTGCACTATATAAAGCAGTTTTGATTGCGGTCCCATAAATCACAGTTATAATGCAAATAAGAGTCGACACGTAGTCGAGCCGCGTACGTCTCCGCGCACTGAAGTTACCAGTAAAATTTACGATAGACACCTCGTAACCAAAATCTGCAAAATTGTATATATATATATCTATATATATATATATATATATATATATATATATATATATATATATATATATATATTAGCATCCCCCATCTCGGCTTAGCCCGAGATAATAATTTAACCGATTTCATAAACAATTCAATAATATCTAAGTAAAAAATACTCTATGTATAAAAGTCTATAAAACTATAAATAATTAACCGTAATTTACCTATCGTCGCGTCTGTATAAAAAGCTGCTTGAATGTAGCGCCAACTTGAAAAAGTTGATATTATGCCGACCATTTTATACAATATATATATATATATATATATATATATATATATATATATATATATATATGCATATTAAATACGGCTTCGATGGAGAAAATTGTACTTCCGAGTTCGAGCGGTAGAGAAAGATGTACAAGTGTCTCGAGACGACGTTTATAGAAAGTATCATGATCGGACTATAGAAAATGTCTCGGGACGACTGCTATAGAGAGTTTTGTATTGGGGAAGCAGAATACGATGTCCACATATCCAGGGACGCCTTCTACTGGGAGTTTGGATGTTCGAATGATAGAATACGAATCTCTTCATAGAAATTGTTCCGTCATACCTGGAAATCGCATTCTATCATCCGAGCACAAAACTCCCCCTAGAAATTGTCCCGACAAACCTGAACATTGTTCCCTACCAACTAAACACGATAGTCGCAGTAGAAGTCGTCCCGAGAAAGCTAGCATCGCTTCCTAACGACTAAACACAATACTCCCCGTAGAAGTTGTTCGGAAAGTTTAAGAAAAAATTTTACCGTCCCAACACAAATCTTCCCACAGAAGTTGATTTTCTCGTACCTGGTTTTCGTTTTCTACGAACTAAATACAATCTTCCCCATAGAAATCGCTCAGAGACACCTGGATATCGCATTCTAACATCCGAATACACAACTGCCTATAGAAATCGCCTTGAGGCAACGGGATATCATAATCAACCGCCCGTACACACCAATACAATATTTCTAAGTAGAAACCGTATTACAAATGTGTATATAATATGTACAAATATATAATATGTACAATATAATATGTACAATATAATATATATACAATATATATATATATATATATATATATATATATATATATATATACAATATATATATATATATACAATATATATATATATATATACAATATATATATATATATACAATATATATATATATATATATATATATATATATATATATATATATACATATATATATATATACATATTTCGTATATTTCCGTTTTTTCAATTAAATACCGTGAATATTTTCGTTGTGATGCCAACTGAAATTCAAGCAAAATGTTGGCATGCAAATAGCATATTTATTAAGTAGACGATGGATATTGCCTTTTTATGCAGAAATGATGATATATTTTATTTATTAATAAATATTTTTTATTGGTCTTACAGTCCAATCAATTCAATCTAAAAATAAAAAATAAAAATAAAAATAAATAAAAATAAAATAAAAATTAAAAATAAAAATTAAATTAAAAATTAAATTAAAATTATAATGAGAATCAGACTGTCCTTGTTTACATTCACCCCCGTAGACTAATCTGAAAATAAAATATTAGCTGAAAAAATTCTTTGTTAGTAAAGTGCAGTCTGACTGTCCCCAACACCCTTACCTAATTGTAGACTTGTCCAACGTTTCGAGCTTGCTACGGCTCCTCATCAGGGACTGATTTATATATTTTATTTATATATACATAGTTTCGAGGTTGTTGGTAAAGAACCCTATTTTGCCATCATTTCATTTATTCAAACTAAAAAAAAAACATAGTCTCTTGTCACAATTCTGAAGTTAATAGAATGTATAAAAATAAAAATATAATTTGTCGTCACAAACTATATTTAGTATGATTTGGCATATAGAACTATTTTATAAGAGAAGGAGAAAGAAAGATAGAAAGAAAGAGAGAGAGAGAGAGAGAGAGAGAGAGAGAGAGAGAGAGAGAGAGAGAGAGAGCGAGAGAGAAAGAGATTTTCCCACATAAGAGAAAATAAAATTCACAAAAATCAAAAGATATCCATAAGGTGTGAGAGTACTGTCAGATTAACCTGAAGAACAAAAAGGGTAATATCGACTAACGTCACATCTTCTTTAGAATACAAATCCCAAAGTTCGATATGTTAATTCGTCTGAACTGGCCTGGTATCAATACTTTAAGCGGACTACTTTAAATTGCTATTCGTGATTCAAGTCGCCACCTATTGACCTCTGGGGAAACTGATTGTTAAAACCATTAACTTAATTTATTGATGAAAGTAAAATGATTTTCAATGAAAAATACTTCCCAAGATAGTATAGAATCTATATGTCAAATTTCAGAACAATCGGTTCAGTAATTTTTAAACAAAAACACGCTTTGTCTTTATAAATTAGTATGAAGTATGATATGATATGATATGATATGATATGATATGATATGATATGATATATATATATATATATATATATATATATATATACATAGGATTTTCACGCATTCAATATATAAGCATAAATGTGTACACAGGGTGTAACGAAAGTAAAGTTACACATGGTTAACTAATTTTATCGTATCTGTCGGGACAATAAATGGTCTTCGGATCTAATGTAAAGCTAAACAATGAATTCATTACAATAGATCTAACAAGACTAGATCTTCAATGATACCTGTTTGTAATTCTTAAACTTAAGAACTGCCTTCATATGACGCCAAGGGTCGCTTGGACCCAAAGCTAAGTACGTCTCTGAACTCTGAAATGTTTCGCAACTTTTTATTTCCATATAAAATACTGTTTTGTATTTAGAATAACGAAGTTACCTTTGAATTAACATTAAAGAATGGCCTTGGAGTCAAGGTCAACGTCAATGTCTCCAATAGGTTCTTTAAGCTATTATACACACACACGCGCGCGCATATTTACTGCTACAATTTGTGTATTGACTTTTTTCCGAAAAGATGTAATTGAGGAATACGAGGTGTGTTCAAAAAGTAACGAGAATTTTTAAATTTCACGGGTTTGGAGATTCCGCCTGTATAAAAATTTTTGTTATTATGTTAGTGCGCATGTCCCTGAAGTACAATACAATTTTCAGCAATATTCATTGCTTACTTTTCTAGTGGCAGTCGCTAACGCTAGACGTGTTTTTTCAGCTCGGCGATTTTCGTCTGTCGAGCCTTTTTCGGTCTTGGTAATCCAGAATGCCTCCACTGGGACGATTGAGCCTTAGTTTCGACATCATATCCATAAATCCATGTTTGGTCATCTGTTATAATACGATTTAGTAGTTCTGTATCGTTATTAACTTCATTTAGCGAGTCCTGAGCAACTTCCATTCACCGCTATTTTTGTTCGAAATTTAACAATTTTGGAACAAATTTTGCTGCCACACGTTCCATATCCTAAACATCCGAAAAAATTTCATGGTATGAGTCAACTGGTATGCCAACATCATCAGCGACATCTCTGATTGTGATTCGGCGATCGTTCATAACCATTTCTTTCACTTTTTTCACGTTTTCATCGGTTGTTGATGTGCTTGGGCGTCCGGGTCGTTCGTCATCTTCAACGCTTTGTCATCATCAAACGCGGCCATCTTGGAAACGCTTATACCACTCGTAAATCCTTGCTTTACTCATAGCAAACTCACCATATGCCTTTGTTAACATTTTACAAACTTCGCTACACGTTATTTTATTTTTTATGCAAAATTGAATACAAATTCTTTGCTCCATTTTTTTTCACAGCCGAAAATCGCCGAGCTCGAAAAAAACACGTCTAGCGTTAGCGGCTGCCAATAAAAAGTAAGCAATGAATATTCCTGAAAATTTTATCGTATTTCAGGGGTATACGTACCAACATAATAAAAAAATGTTATACAGGCGGACTCTCTGAACCCGCTAAATTTATAAATTCTCATTACTTTTGAAAAGCACCTCGTATACGTTTAAATTTTTTGATACGACACCTAACATATAATATATATATATATATATATATATATATATATATATATATAATGTCCAAAGTTATTGTGCAATTCAAGTTTAGACAATGCTGGCCATCTATACAAGTTACTATTACTATGTGCATTATATATTTACTAAATAATGCGTGTTGAGACTTCATTTACTTGGAGTGTTTCATTGTTTCACTTTTCCTAGATGTCCATTTACTGCTTAAATAAGAAAAACAATTGCTATTTAATTATTATATTTTTTTAATTTCTACACGAAATAGCTTGTAGTAAAAACATAAATAATCTATTCTACATAAAAACATTAAATTCAATTCGTTATTTAGTTTCAGTGTGTATTTAGATATTATAACTATATAAAAAATCAACACTTTCAATTTCAAGAATTTTTAATTGATCGAAGTATAAATTTAAATAGCAATATCAACTAATAAAATATTATTCCCGAGAATATTTATTAAATGACTGATATATATACAATTTAATTATATAAATGATATCATAAGAAAGTTAATTATATTTCTATATAAAAATCAGTTCTTTATTATTAGTACATATATATCAACTGAAAATTGTAATAATTTAGCTCTGATAGAAATCGAGAGACATTTTAGACCAAAACACAATGGCCAACTGTCTAAAAATTGGGTATTACTAGTAGCTCAAAGTTTTTTACCTAATTAACACGATGTATCATATCTACTATAATGACCATTAAAAAAACCAGTAAAAAGGCCTGTGATTCGAAATCGATTTGTCAATAATAACAGATAGAACAATGCTTGGCGAGTTTTTTTATTATTTGACCTTTAGTTTTGGATAATAATTGGGTATTAAAAATCTTCATGTTTTTTGTTTTTACAGGATTAATCAATAAATATTTTCTCATTTAATTTTACGACCATTAGTGGGACATTAAAATTCTTCATTATTTTTTATTTTGAGTTTTAACCAGTTTCGAAACAGTATTTGGTAATTTTCATATAAATTGTTTTTGGTTATTAAAATTAGCCGCTAATACTTACTTTTTGGATTATTGAATATGTTAAGATTTCTTGTAGGGTGATTGTCATTATGAATGTTCATGTAAGAATCTGATTTTCGTTCTATTTTTTACTGCAATAATTTGCAAATATGATAAGATAAGTTGGTTTGAGGTGTTTACGTCAACCTCAATTAAATTAGATAAAGAATACTTTGCATTTTCTTAATTTTGTTTTATTATTAAGAGAGCTATTAAATTTTAAAAGCTATTGTTGTGCAATAGTGTACCGCGCGATAAACTCAAGAAAGCCATTGTCTTCTCTGCTATAAAAACAATTAATGAAACAGAAACCTTCGTACATACGCAAAAAAGTAATTGCAAATGCATTAAAACTGAAAGAGAGTATAAAATTTTTTATTGAAATAAACCTGATTTTATTGAACAAGGACACACACATACACACACATATGTATACAGTGTAAATCAGAAATAAATATGTTCATCTCCATATAGATTATTGAATAAGTTGGCAATAAAGAAACGAAGAAGAAAACACTTTATATTTCAACGTCCGACTCAAGACCGTTTAACTGCCCTCCCCGTGCCCGCGCGCTCTCGGAATTATTGGGCTGTCTGGGCCGCAGTCGTGCTCCGGCAGCTTCTTCCTCTGTTATCCTCTATCTCCAACTGGACTAATTAAAGAGCACCAGCGCCATCCTAACGTTGCCGGCAAGAGCGGTGAAAGCTCCACTGACTTCAATATGCATATAATATAATCTCGACGAGTCACCGTCTATATACTGTACCCATGTGCTCGATCGTCAAGTTCGCGCCGTCCGTTTTACAAGTGCGCTGGCGGGAGTCCACACATATATATATATATATATATATATATACACACATGGTGATTTCTATATATCCCGTACTCTCTGGCTAGTATTCGAACGAGACTCGGGTGCGCGACCGTGGATCGACGACAATAGGCCAGCGAAAAACAGAAACGCAGGTCGGTCGTGTTCATGTGGAAATAATTTTTCCTGTGTTTTTTTTTTAATTTTCATACTGCTATACTTTTTTTGTTGTTTTGTATTTACTTTTGTGCATTTTTTCGTGTCAGCTTTCCCTGTCTAGTACTGTGTTGTGCGTGCGTTTTTATAGCAATATATTCAATGATTTTCTACGTAGCAAATAAAAAAAATATTTAAAAAACAAAAAGAGAATTATGGGTGCGAGAAGATCGATTTTGTGGAGATTTATACTGATATTTTGTAATGGCATACAAATTACATTAGTCGACGCCGACAAACCACACATAGTTTTCATTATTGCTGATGATTTGGTAATTGACATTTCTTTCTAATTATTATCAATTATGACCTGCAGTAATGGCACATAATATAACATAAGGTGAATGCAAATATCGGTAAAATCTCTAAATATATCACATAAGAATATTTAATTATATTTATTGCTGCTATCCGACTCCTATTCATTAATTATTGAGATCGTAATTTATACTATTAGACAAATTTAAAAATCGCTTTAATAATTAATTGGTTAGACTCTTCCATGTATGACTAATATTATGATGATGATGATAATCATCATGTCATAATTCATCTTTTACATATCATTCACTCAAAATAGTTTTGATAAATATGTGTGAAATATTACTGTTTGGTTAATAGAATATAAAATATATTCTAATGCTGCAAGAGCATTATAATTAAATTAAAAACAAAACCAAGTATGCTTATCATTTTATATGATTGATATAGATGTGTTCGCTCTTAATACATTTTCTGATTTATTTTCATAAACCGATTAGATAATTAATAAAAAACTACGAACGGAATTTCTTCAAATTAAAATGTACCAATATATTTTCAATATTCTTCAACAGTTTCAAATATACATATATATATATATATATATATAAAGTTTTTTGATAACGAAGAAATTAATATTTTAATTGTAATTAATATACTTTTTAAAAAATAAATTAGCTATGCAAATTTTAAAAAGTTTTAAAAATTTTTATTACGTTTCTAATAAATAATTTAAACAATCGTACATTCGTATAAGCTATCGATATGCAGTTGGTATTTCGCTATTCAAAATTCATGATATATTCATTATTTATACAAACAAATCGTTCGTATTTATATTTTAGTTCACAGTTATCCCTATTTACTCTTATTTTAAATGAATATTCTATATATACTTAATTTTTTGTTAAAAATTAGATTTGATCTCATTATAAATAAAGACAAATAAATGTAATAATATTTATAGAATTTCATATGATTGTGCCTCATAAAACTTTTTGAATTAGTTCAAAAGACTTTCAATTAAATTTTTTTGAAACAACTCTTTATATGTTAATATGAATCTGGAAACTTTATTTTCTAAAATTATTTTTTATAAATATTTACATAGCTTTATAGTTTAATTGTTTATCAAAGTTCTTTGTTAAAAGTACATATTACACATTTGTATAGCTAATATGAACAATAAACAAAAAAATAAATAGGAAGAATTATTAAAAAAATTATTTATTGTACAAGTGAAATAGAAATAATAATGGATTTTTAAGGGCTGGAATGATGTGGGATTTCATGGTTCAGGACAGATTCCAACTCCAAATATCGATGCGCTTGCTTTCAGTGGTGTGATTTTAAACAGGTATTACGTAACACCAATATGTACTCCTTCAAGGAGTGCTTTAATGACTGGAAAGTACCCCATTCACACAGGAATGCAACATGAGGTAAAATTTTTACATTATAGATAATAGATCTTGTATTTTAAATTTATATAGTCAGAGAATATAATAAAGTATCAAACAATCAATTCACAAGTATATAACAATTAAATGTTGACTAAATTTACAGGTATTTGTTAGCGTGAGCCGTGGAAACAATATGAATCATAACTTTAAACTTGTTCTTTTGACCGAAATGTAATCGATAATAGCTAAAACACATAGCTTTACCGAACATAGGCCAATTTAAATGTTTTGCGTTTGACATTTTGTTATTCTATAAATATGAAAAATTTATGAAGCAGCTTATATATATATATATATATATATATATATATATATATATATATATATTCTCGAATACAGTATGTTATGTTGGTAGTAAATTTTAATAATAATGAAAAGAGGGACAAAAATTTATAATATAATCGATATTTAATGTTCCCAAGATTATAACGAATGCATTTTATTTGTGTATTTACCTTTATCCTGTAGTTTCGTTTTCATATTACAGTGTCCTTTTTATTTCTCACGCAGCTGTAGCTGAAAAAAAAGATAAAAAGACCTTTGCTTTACAAGCTCAACATTTCTTCTGCGCATGTTGGGCATGTCGATGCAGCGTGCGCTAGCTATATTCACTGCATATTTGAAAAGCTTCTCTATTCAAAAATTATGAAACGTGTTACATTTATTACTTATTCTTATATTTGCCTCTTCTTTTTATTAATATATTTTCTATTTACCAATTAATAAACTTTAACATTGACAAATAATAAAGAAATTTCTCAGATTGTACACCTTGAATTGAATTAAAATCTCATAGTTTCTAGCCCATAACCTCTTCTATTTATTTAAATATTATAATTTAAATTAAAAGGATTTAGATAATATAAATTAATAAATTTTTAAATTGTGAGAGTGCATGGGCTAGCGTCTCATTAGCTGGTCCTATATTTAATTTTGAACTTTTTGTTCTTTATTTCGGTCCAGCCTTATTTCATTAAATTTAAGACAAAGTTCTGATTGGCTGCAAAATTACTACTGAATAACCTAAAGTATAAAGTAAGATGAACCATTTAGCTCTTTTAAAGTATCTATTATAAAATATGGTATCTTACAGGTATCGAGCTCTGAATGGCAAACATTTATCGATTGTGTATTGCGTTTACAATAGTTCGACCGATTGACACAAAGATCCTTTGAAATATTTACATGTCTTTTTTCAGCCTAAACTGTATAATTTTTTATGCACATACGAAAAAGTAATCCAATTTTTATAAAGAGATAATTTTAGTATATATTGAAAAATAAAAATTTAATTTTGTTGTGATTTTCGTGCAAAATGCCGGTCATGGAGTTCATTATTTTGAGAAATTCATCATGCAATTATGCAATAGACAATTCTATTGATATCTATTGATCTGCTTTGACATATTCATGAAAACCTTTCCGGTTAGTGTAGTAAGATTTTCACATCGATTTGCCTTTTTTCTAAATTCTTAAAAAAATTAGCTGATTCCTTTTTTTGAGTTAAGTTGAAAAAAATACATTTTACCTGATGGCTACGTCACAAACTTCTGTAGCACTGGTGGAACCAACAACTTGAGAATTGCTAAATCTACTCTTTGAGATTTACGTTAATTAAAGCATCCGTCAATCTCTGAAACTTGTATACAAAATTATGATATAAAAAACCTGCTTCTTCTTTTGTATCAGTGTACATACAAATAGCGATTCAACTAGTTTCGATCAAGTCTAATAAACTCACAGAGTTGGACGACATATTTTATCCAAACAATACGGTGATCTCTGTGAAGATCCCTATAATAATGTACCGTAATTTATTAAGTTAAATATACCACTAAATGACTGTCTAAGGATCACAAGGAAAGTCATTATTTTAGCTAATATATTACATTATACAGACTGTAAGACCGATAAAAATATTTATTAATTTTATTGTAGTTATTATTTATTACTGCCGGTTATTTAGCAATGCTTAATAATACATGCGAATACATTTGTAAATAATTGTTATATTTCATTAAAAAAGTGTTTTATATTATAAAGAACATTGAAACGATGTTTAATCAGAATGAATGTTAAAAAAATGGTTTTACCTGATCGAATTTCCTGTAGATTATTACCTGAAATATGAGCAGGGTGCAATATAGGGCGTATCACTCGATTCTTGTCTTTATATTTACGTAATAGTAATTGCTAAACATCAATAGCTTGATAATTCGAAGTGCAATTAGAAGAGTTTGTACTAAACGTAACTCTTAATATACATATATATATATATATATATATATATATATATATATATATATATTATATCATATCATATAATATCATACTTCATATAATATAATATCATATCATATCATATCATATCATACTAATTTATAAAGACAAAGCGTGTTTGTGTTTGTACGCGATAACCGAAAAAACTTCTGAACCGATTGTTTTGAAATTTGACATATATATATATATATATATATATATATATATATATATATATATATATAGTATGTATATTATATTGTACATGTTAGATGTACATATTTTAAATACGGTTTCGACTGAGTAATATTGTATTGGCGTGTACGGGCGGTGGATTACGATATCCCATTGCCTCAAGACGATTTCTATAGGCGGTTGTGTGTTCCGATGATAGAATGCGATGTCCAGGTGTCTCTGGGCGATTTCTACGGGGAATATTGTATTTAGTTGATGGAAAACGAGATTCAGGTATGACGAAATCGACTGCTATGAGAAGATTCGTGTTGGGACGGTAAAATACGATATCTAGGTCTTTCCAAACGACTTCTAAGGGGAGTATTGTGTTTAGTCGTAAGGAAGCGATGCTAGCTATTTTGGGCCGACTTCTACTGGGACGATCGTGTTTAGTTGATAAGAAACGATGTTTAGGTATGTCGGGACAACTTATAGGGGGATTTTCATGTTCGTATCATAGAATACGATTTCCAGGTGTTTTGGAACGACTTCTATGTGGAATTTCGTGTATAGTTGGTGGAAAACAATGTCCAGGTATCTCATTACGACTTCTATGAAGAGATTAGTATTCTATCATTCGAACACGCACACTCCCAGTAAGAGTCGTCCCGGGATACCCAGACATTGTATTATACCTCCCCAACACAAAACACTCTATAGCAGTCGTCCCGAGACATTTCCTATACTTCGAACATGATGCTCTTTGTAAACGTCGTCTCGAGACACTTGCACATCTTTTTCTACCGCTTGAACTCGAAAGTACAATTTTTCCCAAAAAAGTCGTATGTAATATGCATGTGTTTGTGGTTGTATAAAATTATCTTTTTGAAGTGGGCGCTACATTGAAGCAGCTTTTTATACAGAACTGACGACAGGTAAATTACGGTCAATTATTAATAGAAATTTAAATTTGTATATATAAGAGTACTTTTTACTTAGATATTATTGAATTGTTTATGAAATCGGTTAAATTATTATCTCGGGCGAAGCCGAGACGGGGGATGCTAGTATATATATCATACCATATCATACTTCATATGATATCATATCACATCATATCATCATATACTAATTTATAAAGACAAAGCAAGTTTTTGTTTGTAAGCGATAACCGAAAAAACTACTGAACCGATTGTTCTGAAATTTGACATATAGATTCTATATTATCTTGGGAAGGACATAGGCTATGTTTTTTATTGAAAATGATTTTACTTTCATCAATAAATTAAGATAATGGATTTAACAATCAGTTTTACCAGCGGGCACTAGGTAGCGTCTTGAATCACGAACATCAATTCAAAGTAGTCCACTGAAAGTATTAATACCAGGCCAGCTCAAACGAATGTTCATATCCAACTTTGGGATTCGTATTCTAAGATAGGTGTGACGTTAGTCGGTATTACTTTTTTTGTTCTTCAGGTTAATCTGACATTTCTCTCACACCTTATTGATATCTTTTGATTTTTATAAATTTTATTTTCTCTTACGTGGGAAAATCCTCTCTCTCCTCTCTCTCTCTCTCTCTCTCTCTCTCTCTCTCTCTCTCTCTCGCTCGCTCGCTCTCTATTTTTCTGTTTTTCTTTTCCTTCTCTGATAAAATGGTTCTGTATGCCAAATCATACTGAATATAGTTTGTGACGACAAATTATATTTTTATTTTTATAAATTGGGTTCTTTACCAATAACCTTGAAACTATGAATATATAATATATATATATATATATATATATATATATAATATATCGTAGCTTCTGCATAAAAAGGCAATATCCATCATCGACTTAAAAAATTTGCTTAAATTTCTGTTGGCATTACTACGAAAAAAAAATTCACGTATTCACGTATTCAATTGAAAAAACGGAAATATACGATATATATATATATATATATATATATATATATATATATATATATATACATAGATATAATTTAATTGTACTTATGTCGACTGCCCATATACAAATTAATAAATTATTTTTAAATTATTTTTAGATTGAATTGATTGGACTGTAAGACCAATAAAAAAAATATTTATTATATATATGTATGTATTGTATGTACATTATATTGTACATATTATATATACATATTTTAAATACGGTTTCCGTCGATACCCCGTTGCCTCAAGACGAGTTCTATAGGCAGTTGTGTGTTCAGATGATAGAATGCCAGGTCTAGGTGTTTTTGGGCGATTTCTACAGGGAATATTGTATTTAGTTGATAGAAAACGACGTCCAAGTATGAGGAAACCAACTTCTATGGGAAGATTCGTGTTGGGAGGGTAAAATACTATATCTTGGTCTTTCCGAACGACTTCTAAGGGGAGTATTGTGTTTTGTCGTTTGGAAGCGATGCTAGCTTTTTCGGGACGACTTCTACTGGGACAATTTTTTATTTTATTTAGTTGCTGGAAACGATGTTTAGGCTATTGGTTTTCAGGTCAGCTGCCCTCGTACAAGAAAATGCATTATTAAATCTTTACTAAAATCATATCATATCATATCATATCATATCATATCATACTAATTTATAAATACAAAATGTATTTTTGTTTGCACACGATAATAAAAAAAACTTCAGAACCGATTGTTCTAAAATTTGACATGGAGATTCTATATTATCTTGGGAAGGACAGAGGCTATATTTTTTACTTTAATCAATAAATTAAATTAATGGTTTTAGTAATTAGTTTTACCAGCGGCCATTAGGTGGAGTCTTGAATCATAAATAGCAACACAAATTAGTCCGTTTAAAGTATTAATATTAGGCCAACCCAGATGAATGATCATATCAAACTTTGGGATTCGTATCCTGAAGAAGGTGTGACGTGTTCGTCAGTGTTACTCTTTTTGTTCTTGAGGTTAATCTGATAATACTCTCACACCTTATGGATATCTTATTTTTGTAAATTTTATTTTTCTTCTTTCTCTCTCTCTCTCTCTCTCTCTCTCCTTCTGTCTTCTCTTATAAAATGGTTGTTTATGTCAAATCATACTGAACATAATTTGTGACGACAAATTATTTTTTTGTTTTTATACGTTATATTAATTTGAAAAATGACATAGGCTTTGATTTGTTAGTTTGAATAAAAGGCAAAATAGGGTTGGTTATCAATAAACTCGAAACTGTGATTTATTATATGTATATGTACTAGCATCCCCCGTCTCGGCTTCGCCCGAGATAATAATTTAACCGATTTATAACCAATTCAAAAATATCTAAGTAAAAAGTACTCAATATGTACAAATCTATATTTCTATAAATAATTGACCGCAATTTACCTATTGTCGCTTCTATATAAAAAGCTGCTTCAATGTAGCGTCCACTTCAAAAAGTTAATATTTTGCCGACATATATATATATATATATATATATATATGTGTGTGTGTGTGTGTGTGTGTGTGTGTGTGTGTGTGTGTGTGTGTGTGTGTGTGTGTGTGTGTGTGTGTGCATATTAAATACGGCTTCAATGGAAAAAATTGTACTTTCGAGTTCGAGCGGTAGAAAAAGATGTGCAAGTGTCTCGAGACGACGTTTACAAAGAGCATCATGTTCGAAGTATAGGAAATGTCTCGGGACGACTGCTATAGAGTGTTTTGTGTTGGGGAGGTATAATACAATGTCTGGGTATCCCGGGACGACTCTTACTGGGAGTGTGCGTGTTCGAATGATAGAATACCAATCTCTTCATAGAAGTTGTAATGAGATACCTGGACATTGTTTCCCACTAAGTATACATGACACTCCCCTTAGAAGCCGTTCCAAATCATCTTGAAATTGCATACTATCATCTGAACACGAAACTTCCCGTTGAAGTTGACCCGATATACCTGAACTTCATTTCCTATCAACTAAACACAATAGTCCCAGTAGAAGAAGAAATAAGTTTGTTTTAGATTCGAAGAAAAAGAACTACAACATTGATCAAACTAATTTAGTAGAAAATTTAACTTCAATTTGTTTGCTTAAATAATTAATAATTCACAAATGTAGATTAGTAAAAAACCAAAACACAATTTATATTGGATACCACTTCTAACAATTTATATTGAAATTTACATTTTTGGTTATATGAAATTGTACATATAGATATATGTTAATTTAAATAATTTCAACTAGTTTTTTAAATTAATTTTTTTAAATAAAAATCGATAAGACGATAACTCTACATATGTATTGAAAACCCCTTATAATATTAAAATAATTTAATTTATGTTTGACAATTCAATAGCAAGGAAAAAATCTAAAAATTGTAGACTTTGAACCCTTTTCAAAAATTATTTGGTTATTTTGATGCTTTTATTTGAATATTCTGTATAATTCATGTCTTAAAATAATTATACAATTTTCTTCTTGCATAGAAAAAAAATAAAATATTAAAAAAAATATCAAATTATTCTTATAGTTTGTTTTCACAAATTATTTTTAGTATGATTTGGCATACTACCATCTTATAAAAGAAGACAGAGAAAGAGAGAGAGAGAGAGAGAGAGAAGAGAGAGAGAGAGAGAGAGAGAGAGAGAGAGAGAGAGAGAGAGAGAGAGAGAGAGAGAGAGAGAGAGAGAAAGCATTTTTCACGTGAGAAAAAGTCAAAAATATATAAAAATCAAAAGATATCCATAAGGTATGAGTGTAGTGTCAGATTAACCTGAAGAACAAAAAAGATAATACCGACTAACGTCACACCTTCTTTAGGATACGAATCCCAAAGTTGGATATGAACATTCACTTGAGCTGGCCTGATATTAATACTTTAAGCCGACTACATTGAGTTGATTTTCGTGATTCAAGACACCACCTAGTGGCCGCTGGTGAAACTGACCACTAAAACTGTTAATTAATTTATTGTTAAAAGTAAAGTGATTTTCAAGAAAAAACATAGCCTATGCCCTTCCCTAGATAATAGAGAATCTATATGTCAAATTTTAGAACAATCGGTTCAGTAGTTTTTTTGGGTTATCGCGTACAAACAAAAACATTCTTTGTCTTTATAAATTAGTATGATATGATATGATATGATATGATATATATATATAAAACAATTTTGCTCGAATTATAACTTTTATGATTCTACATTTTCGCAATCTTTCCCTCGCTCGACATTTCCGTGCTGCTCACTCCGTCTTACACAAACTAAATTAATCTAACTTAACTTAGCCCATCCACCCATCATCAGCGATTGATGCTTAACTTTTCAAAGTGAGAAACCCAAAGAATTTCCGTAATAACGCAAGTCAAGAATTGGGATTACAGTATTAGAAATAAGTATGTTTATTAAAAATATGACCCTTTTTCATATAAAATATTTTCTAAAAATAATTTAAGAACAGTTAGAAAAAGACATATTTTCATTTTATTGACAATGCTGATTGGCAAAGCTTGACTCGATGCATTTGGAATATATGAAGATCGAATAGTTTTTATTCTTGAAGCTATATATTGTTATATAGCAAAAGCATACTTCCGTATCAAATAAGATCTTTTGCGTAATAGTGTGGCACACTGAATTATAAATTACTTTATACAGAACTATATATATTCAATTATTGACTGGTGAACTTTATTTATTATTTAGTAACAGAATTTCCAACAAAAAAAAAACAAAAATTACGAAATGCCTAGCGATAAGAGTAAATTTAATTTACCAAATAGGTAGGAAAAAAAATTATGCGAATTAAAATGAAACTCGAATTGAATATCAGACTAATTTACTATTAAATAGTTGAAGAATAATAGAAAAAATATATAGTTACACTACTTCATTTGAAAAATTATATAAAAAAAACTTTCTATACTGTCATCAAGCACCGACAAACTATTGATTATGAAATAGCATACTATAGATAACCATCAACATATACTCTTACCATCAATTATTATATTATTGAACTTAAGTATAACTAAAATATTTACGATACTGCACTGAAGAATAATGTAATTAAATTTAATGTATTTTCTCGATGTATATTTTATGAATACAATGAATTCAAGTTAATATCTATAATGGGAATTACATTAAATTTACTGTACATAGCTGTGGTTGAAATTGGAGTACATTGTACATTAAATTTAAGACATATAATGTAAATGGCTGTTTTAAATAGTTATAATTGCAACGAATTATAGATCATATATGCATGTCCGAGTTCTCATAACTTTCTCATAAAGCTTTAAAACTTTATTTGGTCTATATAGTAATTGACGTAATTTTACACCGTTTGTGAAAAACCGAAAGGGAGGGAAACAATCATCTCTCTTGCAGTCAAGTTCAGGAATCGAAACTAGCGACTGCCGATGTATAATGAATTTTATGTTTATATCCGATACTTGATCGAATTAATGATATTTATAGAAAGATATAGTTTTTATACAACACGAGTTACATTCATCAGTTCATAAGCTTATGCATTAAAATTAATATATAGCTCATATTATATGCATTATATTCTATAATTTTTTTTTTCTACAATTTGGTTTTGCAAGAATTTGCAAAATCTGGTTACAGAAAAAAACAAAAAGTATAGATGAAAGTACTAAATCTCTAAACAAGACAGTTTATTTGTAAGAAATATATAGAAATTGGAATGTTTTAATTTTTAATTTCAATTTAAATGTAGAAGTAGGGTCAAAAATATGTGAAAATTTCAAAAATTTGATCTATGGTTTAAGTAATTACAGGTTTGGTTTATTTAGTAAAGTGCGTACCAATCTTTACTTTTATTGAAGAGAAGTACTGATCTCGAGCAGTTTTGAACAAAGCCTTGTTTTTTTTTTTAATATTATTATTCTAACCAGTTAATACCTATCTTAGTTTCGTTTGTTTCAGTATCTATATAATGTTTATTATCAGGTATCAGCCTGTATCTCGTCGACAAACGTTCGACCAAGGCTATATTAGTTAAGCAAATGGACATATTTTAGACAAAGCTGGCTGCTGCAGCCGAGATGGTAACAATGGAATCCGCAATTTGCATCTTTGGTAATTGCAACTATAAGAATATATTATTACATTCGAATAAAAAGTATCTGAAAAGAACAAAAGGGTGATAGTAACTGGAGTGTATAGTTAAAAAAGGCAGTATCATAACTATCTGTTCGAAAAAGCTCTATTTAGAAAAGAAATTTTCTTTTGCGTTCATTGATTTTGGCAAGACTGACTTACTACTCTCGGTATGGGGATCAAAATGTAAAAAGAATTTTAATATAATACATATTAGTACTTGCACAGAGTCCACTATGTGTGTGTGTGTGTGTGTGTGTGTGTGTGTGTGTGTGTGTTTTTATTAGGCGTAGCCAGAGCAAGCTCTGCACTAGTGCCCTCTCGAAACCAGCATCCTGCGGGAACTATCCAGGAATATTACTTCGGCGGGGCTGTTAGTTAGCCTATACGGCTCCTCTTCTTATGACACTATCCTACGTCCCCCATCTACACAAGTGATCAGGGGTTCGGTGTTCGTCCTCTGGATCTTAAAATAGAATCAGCTAGCCTAATTCATCCTAGCCCATTCGCCTAATTCTATCGGCATTTCTAATATTGGTCATCACCTCTTTTGCGAATCTGGCTACTGCCTTCCAGTTTTCAGAAGATTCCAGCATTATTGATAGAATGCTCTCTGGTCTTATCAGCTTATTAATGGTGTTCATCAAGTGCTCACGTTGTGTTCTAAAACGAGGGCAGCTCACTAATATGTGCTCGGCATCCTCAACCAATGTCGGACAGATGGGGCAGAAATCATTATTATCCAATTGAAAATGGTGGAAATAGAACCTAAAACAACCATGTCCAGTCAGCAACTGGGTTAGGTGGAAATCTAGTTCCCCGTGTTTCCTACTGATCCATCTTTGTATGTCTAGAAGGATACAATAAGTCCATCGGCCTTTGTTAGAATCGTTCCATCGTTTTTGCCATATTTCTATAGAACGATGACGTTCCACGTTTTTAGCACCTTGTAGAGAATCCACTGCGGCCTTACATATGTTGTGCAGCCTAGCCAGTTCATCTGCAGCTAAATCTAAAGGAAGAATTCCGGCAAGTACCTCAGCAGCGTCGGTGGCCAGCTCACAATACGATTTAATTCCACTGACAGAATTAACAACGTAAGTTAATAGCTTCCTCTGGGGTGGGCATGGGCCACCAATGTTAGGCATGAGCCGACACAAGGCAGCTGCAGCTCCTTGCGCTCTTTCACTTGATATCTTTAGATGTTCTTTGAAGTTTAACCTGGCATCAAGCTGTACACCCAAGTATCCTAAAGATGGCGCAGAACTAATGCGGCAGTTACCAACTTTAAGAGTAATACTATCTACCTTCTTACGACAGAACTACTTCTGTCTTGTGCTCCGCGAATTGTAGACCAGCCGACTTAATCCATCTACTGATGTTGCTGATTGCCTCACTGGCATTTTCAGTGACTTCATCAAGAGTCTTAGCCGTCACTATTAGTGCGATATCGTCGGCGTAGCCTACTGTTATTGAACCAAGTGGTTGTGGAATTTTCAACACGCCATCATACATAATATTTCACAATATAGGTCCCATAACCGAGCCCTGGGGGACTCCCGCAGTAACCTTATGCGATACAATGCCTCCATCCGTTCGGTATAATATTATCCTATTCTTAAAGTAGCTGGCCACGATATTCTGTAGATAACCAGCTACTCCGAACTCTTTAAGAGAATTCATAATAGAAGACCAGCGCGCTGAGTTGAAGGCATTTTTGACATCTAGAGCGACAACGGCACAATACTGTTTAGTGCCACCTTTCCATCTCTTACCACTGATTGCACTGATTGCGGTACACACTACCAGTTTAATGGCATCGACTGTTGATTTTGATTTCCGAAAACCAAATTGGCGTGAGGATAAGCCGTGCAATCCTTCAGTGAATGCTTCCAGTCGGCTACATATTATTTTTTCAAATATTTTACCTTCCGTGTCGAGCATACACAATGGCCTGTATGATGAAGGATCATCAAGTGGCTTATTGCCCTTAGGTAACAGGACTAACCTTTGAGTTTTCCAGCAATCAGGAAAAATACTCTCAAGAAGACAAGCATTATATACTTTTAGAAATATAGCTGGATTCTTCTGTATCGCTAACTTAACTGCCGCATTAGGAATACCATCAGGGCCAGGGGCAGCATTGTCTCTAGTCTTAGCGTAAGCATTATGTAGCTCCATTTCTGTTATAGGAGGTATATCGTCCCAGTCTTGCGTACACAGTACAGTCTCTTGGGTGTCATTGGGAAAGAGAGCGGAAACAATCTTGTCAATCAATACCGTGCTAGTGAGTTGAATTGGTGCCCTACTCAATCGTGCCATGACTATTTTGTATGGTCTTCTCCATAAGTCATTGTTGGCCTCTGCACATAGTTCAAGCCAGCATCGACGCTTGCTTGCCTTAATGGCCTTGACAGGCGCTCTTTGTGCTACTTTAAATAAACTATTAAACGTATCACGATGGGTGCGGGCTCTTTGGGCAAGTCTACGTGTGCGATGACATTGCTTGCGCAATTCTGCAATTTCATTTGTCTACAGTAGACAGATTGACGATGTTTAAATCTGCTCCTAGTCCTAGTCATCGACGCATCGCATGCTTCAGAGATATGCTTCATAAATGCATTTGCCAGATGGCCTGGTGCACCATATTCTAAACGCTCTTCTGATATGATAGTGGCGAACACTTTACGGTCTAGCGATCTGATGTTCCATTTCCTTGTGGGCATCCACTCACTGTACTTGTTCTTGACTTTCTTCTCTGCAATTTCGTACAAGATCGCCCTGTGATCACTGTAGGTGTAAAGGTCGCTTGCTCTCCAATTAAGGATCCGCTGAATCAGGTCATCATTGGCTAATTTTAGAACAATGACTGATTGTTTATCTCCCCTAATGAAAGTGGATTCAAATCCCTTATTAACCACGTGGAGTTGAAGAGCATTAAGGCCATTAAGCAGCATACTACCTCTGTTATTTGTTAAAGCGATTCCCCATGCTGTGGATCACGCGTTAAAACCGCCAGCGATTAATAATGGTTTCTTGTCCATGGCCTCATCAACTAATTTAGCTACAAGGATTTCAAACTGCTTCTCCGTTAAGCTTGGAGGAGCATATACACTAAAGACGTATATTTCTTGTATTTTAGCCCAGGATATCAATTCGCTCCGATGACTCGACAGCTTTAGTACCTGCCTTTTTTGACCAATCCAGAGGGCAGCTCTATTGCTTGTGTCACTTATCCAGCGCTGTGGTCTGTCCCTGTCACAATAAGGTTCGGAGATTATGGCAATGTCTATTATTAGCTCCTTTATTGTCTGTTTAAGCAGATCATGGGCCACTACGCAATGGTTAGTATTCAGTTGGAGTATTCTCATCTTTTATGTCTGTTTAAAAACTCCACAGTGATGGGGCACTTAAGGCTGCATGCTTGATGGTTAATCTTCTTTTTTTCTTCACATTTACAGAATAAAAAGCAGGGCTCGTTTACACACAGCTTGGATAGATGCTCTTTTCCACCGCAGTGCCTGCAAAGATTAGTTCCGTCAGGGCCCGAGCACACGGCCGCTAAATGGCCAGTCTACCAACACCTGAAGCAGCGCCTTATTTCTGTTTTTTTTCGAACTCTGCAGCTGACCCATCTGATTCGAATATGCCCTGCACGTAGTAACTCAGCTGCGTGGCTATATGGTACATACACCATCGCCGTCTTGTACCCCCATAAGCTTGCCGCAACGAACGTGCGATTGGCATGTTGGTCTCCTTTAGTTCGAGGTGTGATTTCAGAGCCTCTAAGACTTCAGCCTTTGTAGTGACCTCATCTATATCTTTAAGCTCCAAAGTAATAAGATTAGTCAGGACCGAAGTGGATGCGCTATGGCCAACCTTAGTTTCAACAATGCGAGCCAACTCATGTGCCTCTTTGGCTGTCCGTTCTAACTGAAGTACCAGGGCACCGCTTGCATTTCTACGTATCCTGTTAACCTCATTCTTGACATGAGATAACTCCGGGTCATTCTTTATTTGTCGCAGTACCTCCGCGTATGTAACTCCTTCATTGGCCTTTATCAAAATGGAATTGGATCTATTTCGTCCACTAAGCCTGCATGCACTAGGTAATTCTTTATCTTTACCTTTGGGCTTCTTGCGCTTGATGGTCTGCCACTGATTTTCCTTGGCCTCAGACTTCCTTGTAGGTACTCTAACTGATTCTGGTGGTCTCCTTAAGCTAAGTGATGGTTCTTTCGTCCTTTTGCTACCTACTGTTTTAGGAGTGGAATCTATCCCTTCGGCTGCGCTTCGTTTGGTATCAAAGCGTAGACTCGGCGTAGTCTGAGTCATCACTTCATGAGTACCGGGACGGTGATACTGCAATAGATCATCCTCTGCCATACTGATGCATTTGTATTAGGCAATAATAGAACGAGCAAGATCCTTAATGGTCTTGTGCACGTTATGCCTATCTTTCACAAATTCCAACAGTTGGCTGATCTTCTCATCAAGTCGCTCCAGATGATTGTTTCTGCGCGTGATGGAGATTTTTCGATCCGTCATGATATCTCCTTTAGTACTCAATGTACTGTTTATGATGATGTTTGATTTGCCCTACCCAGAATCCGAGGAGCTACCGCCGACCATAGAGGCTTGCACTCTATCGGAATCGGTGAGGAGTATGACCGGTCTTACCGGAGTTACTCCCTGGGGTATATCCTTGTTTATACCAAACATTAATCATAATTGGCCTTAAGCTCGGGAGGCCCTCCCTATTTGCTTTTTCTGTCTGCCCTGAGTATTTTATTTCCTCAGTGCCCTCTACAAATTGTAGCGAGCCATCCCCTATCCGTAACCTGGGGAGGCGCCAGGTGGGAGGAAGCAACAAAACTCCACACTGGTGTGTGTGTGTGTGTATGGATTAAATAAACTATTTAGTATGTTCAATAGATTTACCATTTAAATGTGATAAAATTTTTATATATACTTAATACAAAAGTGGTAGAGCTCAATCTACTATATTTAATTTTATAACTGAGGTATAAAATCATTTCCAATTACAAACACTAATTAATTTTAAATCTTCTGTAGTTCATTTAATTTCGAATTTAAAATGTAGCATGCACGAGTGCTATAATACTTTTACCCGTATATCAATATTATCTAAATAAATCTTTATATTGAAGATCTGCAAACTCTCTATCCGTAATGAACTAATTTTTTGTATTTTATATCAAATGTCGCAAGTATTTATTCAGTGTTGCCAGAATACATTATATTAAAGAAACTTGTCTTATACGCTTCCTTTTGGAAATCGCCACTGAAATATTTTTTCTAACTGACCTCTTCTTTACTCTACCTCGAAGGTGCTGATACATTGTGTACCCGAAATATAAATGCATATAAAATAGTTAGATTATGTTTAAGGGAGAAAATTGTATTTAAAGTTAATATTCGTATTTTTCAGAAAAATTATTAAATACTTATATTAACTGCTTTTTAAGAAACTAACAATTCTTCTATCAATCTGTCAGTCTTATTAGATGACTATATTGTAAGATATGCGGAGGTGATTCTAAACAACGACAGTTTAGCTGTCTTTAAAATAGGACTATAAGGCTGATAAAAATATTTATTAGTTTATATTCTAGGAAGTTATCAATTATGTTATAACTCTGCCTATTGACCTTCAGTCAAAGAGAAAGCACCAATTTGCTTATCGTTTTTGAGAACAGCAAGCTAGAAGACGGACTGGTGCTCCGATGAAAACGAGAGAGATCATTTGATCGCGATTAAACCATTAGTCAGCGAGCCTTAGATATTTTTACGATGAAATTGGACATCATGTGAAATGACTTTTAATAGAGTGTTATATATTACTATTATAAGGAAATCAATGATCACGCATACCGGGACTGCTGCTCTTCACCGCTGAATCTTCTCAAAGTGGAAAAAATCCTGATCGTGTTACTATTGGGTGGTTTTTGATCAAAAATCACAATCAATTGATTTTAGACTATTGGTTTTCAGGTCAGCTGCCCTCGTAAAAGAAAATGCATTATTAAATCTTTACTAAAATCATATCATATCATATCATATCATATCATATCATACTAATTTATAAAGACAAAATGTATTTTTGTTTGCACACGATAACAAAAAAAACTTCAGAACCGATTGTTCTAAAATTTGACATGGAGATTCTATATTATCTTGGGAAGGACAGAGGCTATATTTTTTACTTTAATCAATAAATTAAATTAATGGTTTTAGTAATTAGTTTGACCAGCGGCCATTAGGTGGAGTCTTGAATCATAAATAGCAACACAAATTAGTCCGTTTAAAGTATTAATATTAGGCCAACCCAGATGAATGATCATATCAAACTTTGGGATTCGTATCCTGAAGAAGGTGTGACGTGTTCGTCAGTGTTACTCTTTTTGTTCTTGAGGTTAATCTGATAATACTGTCACACCTTATGGATATCTTATTTTTGTAAATTTTATTTTTCTTCTTTCTCTCTCTCTCTCTCTCTCTCTCTCCTTCTGTCTTCTCTTATAAAATGGTTGTTTATGTCAAATCATACTGAACATAATTTGTGACGACAAATTATTTTTTTGTTTTTATACGTTATATTAATTTGAAAAATGACATAGGCTTTGATTTGTTAGTTTGAATAAAAGGCAAAATAGGGTTGGTTATCAATAAACTCGAAACTGTAATTTATTATATGTATATGTACTAGCATCCCCCGTCTCGGCTTCGCCCGAGATAATAATTTAACCGATTTCATAAACAATTCAATAATATCTAAGTAAATAGTACTCTTATATATACAAATCTATATTTCTATAAATAATTGACCGCAATTTACCTATTGTCGCTTCTATATAAAAAACTGCTTCAATGTAGCGTCCACTTCAAAAAGTTAATATTTTGCCGACATATATATATATATATATATATATATATATGTGTGTGTGTGTGTGTGTGTGTGCATATTGTATGCAAGTGTCTCGAGACGACGTTTACAAAGAGCATCATGTTCGACGTATAGGAAATGTCTCGGGACGACTGCTATAGAGTGTTTTGTGTTGGGGAAGTATAATACAATGTCTGGGTATTTCAGTGTCTGAGTATAATACAGTGTCTCTGGGCGATTTCTACGGGGAATATTGTATTTAGTTGATGGAAAACGAGATTCAGGTATGACGAAATCGACTGCTATGAGAAAATTCGTGTTGGGACGGTAAAATACGATATCTAGGTCTTTCCAAACGACTTCTAAGGGGAGTATTGTGTTTAGTCGTTAGGAAGCGATGCTAGCTATTTTGGAACGACTTCTACGGGGAGTATTGTGTTTAGTTGGTAGAAAACGATGTTCAGGTATGTCGGGACAACTTCTACGGGGAGTTTCGTGTTCGGATCATAGAATGTGATTTCCAGGTGTTTTTGAACGACTTCTACGGGGAGTGTCGTGTATAGTTGGTGGGAAACAATGTCCAGGTATGTCAGTATGACTTTTATGAAAATATTCGTATTCTATCATTCGAACCTGCACACTCCCAGTAAGAGTAATCGCGGAGAAAAATTCAGGACGCAGGCCACGTAGACAGCGGAGAAAAAGGGAAAAGAAAGCTTCTTTTTAGAACGAATCAAGACGGAGAATTCCATGCAAGCCGGTTATAAGAAGCACGTTCCGACGGCGCCTACTCGACAACAGCCCGCGAAATCCGTAAAGGCGACTGTGCAAAAAAAGATTTTAACAAGAACGAGGGCTAGAAATTCAAGCAGGATGACGCAAAACACCTGTGGTTCAATGCAAGAAAATACTATGACAGCTAATGAGAGGGCAATGGCTGCACAAATAGACGTGATGCGTCAGCTGATGGAGGAAATGAAGCATGCCCTATCTAACGCATGGATCGCGAGTGCGAGCAGTAGTTTAATCGGTGATCGGATTGCTCCTCAGCAAATCAGTGTTAGTGTCAGTGAAGTAGACCTTATTCGACGCGATTTAGATGTAAGGCAATGTGAATTATCACTTGCTGACGCCCAAGACTCAAGATATCGTGCAAGTAAAGTTCAACTTCGTGATGTTCAAGGTACTCCACCGTGATTTGCAGGTGGGGATTCCCAGTAACATCATGGACCGAAAGAATAGATCAGATAGCTGTGGTATATGGATAGACTCCACTAGAAATGTTAGTAGAGGCAAAAAAATCGTTGGACGAACCAGCAAAAGTATGGCTTCAGAAAAACGGCCACATAGCGTCATGGAACGAATTTAAATTGACTATCCGTATTAATTTTAAGGATCAAACGAACAGCTGGCATATTCACGAAATGCTGTCAAAGAAGAAAAAGACAGATAGTGAATCTATGCTAAATTTCATTCGAAGCATGTTGACGCTGAAACAGCAAGGAGACCTCCAAGACGCAGTTATAATAGACTATATTAAAAGAATCTATTAAGATATATGAGTGTGCTAAAAAGAAGCAAGGCAAGAGGCTGTCTCGTCGAATGAGAACGAAGCACTTAAGCGGATCATCGACTACGACGCAAATGTCTAAGAAGATACAAGAACAGAAAAATAGTGCAAGCAGATGTTTTAATTATGGTGAACGTGGACATCTAAGCCGCGCATGTGTGCATAAGGGTAAAAAGTGTTTCAAGTGCCAGCAATTCCGACACATTGATTCAGAGTATACGGAGTCGACTGATAATAAGCGACGAGACGGAATGAGAGGTGACGCGACTAGAGTACATCATATCCGACGTGAAAATAAAGATGATTTGAGTGCTGTTTTAGTTGAAGTGGCGCACAGATAGATCACCGGATTAATAGACAGTGGTTGTCCGATCAATCTCCTTCGTCAAGATCTTTATGAAGATTTGAACGGAAAAGTACAGTTGACACCAACCACAGAATATTTAATCGAAGCTGGTGGTAAACCTTTTAAAACATCCGGAACGGTTGACTTACACACGATGATAAACGGACATGAATACCTGGTGGTTTACAGGGTCGTTCCTCGTGACTGTGTATCCGAATAGCTAATTATAGGTAACGAATTACGCGAACACGCGAATATATTCTTATTGCAGAACGTGACAGTAATAGTGCTGGGTACAAAATATATTAATCTAATTACGTAAAAGAAAAATGATTTTGCGGATCTTTATGAGGGATTATCAGCAAAATATGCAGAGGAGCTCCAAAACATCATCGCCACATATAAACCCATAGGATCACGAGAAGCGCCTGTGGAAATGAGTATTTCTTTACTCGACGAAACACCTATCAGCCAGAATCCGAGACGCCTGTCCGCCGAAGAATTGAGGAAAGTTGAAGAATTAATATATAACTGGATTAAAGCAGGTATCATAAGGCCTAGTATTTCCGATTACGCTGCCCCAATAGTAGTTGTGCCAAAAAAGGACCAGTCTACTAGGATATGCGTGAATTTTAAAAAGTTAAATAATGTTATCAGAAAAGAGCATTTTCCGGTTCCGGTAATAGAAGACATTTTAGATTGTTTAGCTTCGGCGAAAGTTTACAGTACTCTCGATATAAAGTATGGCTATTATCACGTGAATTTTACTGAAGGGTCACGCAAATATTTATTATTCTTTACGCCAACAGGGCAATACGAGTATTGTAAAGTACCGCAAGGTTTGTGCAACTCGCCGGTAGTATTCCACAGATTTGACTTCAATTTTTGGTGATCATTACGAAGAAAAGAATTATAATTTATTTCGACAATTTTGTTGTAGCAGCTGAAACCTCAGAAGACGCTTTAGAGAATTTAAAAGAAGTGTTGGAAATATCCGCAAAATACGGGTTAAAAATTGCTTAGAAAAAATGCCAATTATTACAAAGATCGATAGAATTTTTGAGACATATCGTTGAAGAGGGAACGATACGACCATCAAAGAAAAGGACGCAAGATATTGAAAATTATAAGGAGCCGGCAACGCTCAAACAGCTTCAGCGTTTTATGGGGTTAGCTGGTACTTTTTGAAAATTGATTAAAGATTTCGCAAAGATATCAAAGCCATTGACAGACCTACTTCTGAAAGATGTTAAGTTTTTTATGGGAAAAGAACAGAAGGCGGCATTCTGTAAGTTGAAGTGTATGTTATCGCAGGAACCTGTGCTGCAACTTTACAAGCCAGGATGTGAGATAGAGTTACATTGCGATGGATCAAAAGATGGTTACGGTTCAATTTTATTGCAGAGATCAGATAGAGACAATAAGTTGCATCCTGTATATTATTTTAACAAGAAGACAACGCTGATACAGCAGAAGTATCACAGTTATGAACTTGCAATGTTAGCCGTCACAGAATCGTTTAAGAAATTTCGGATTTATCTTTTGCATAGTGAGTTCAAAATTGTGACTGATTGTGCCGCATTTGAACAAACTCTGAAAAAAGAAGAATTTGCGCCAAAACTAGCTAGATGGGCTATGTTGCTAGCAGAATTTCAATTCACAACCGAACATCGTGCCGGCGTCCGCATGAAGCATGTCGATGCATTAAGCCGCGTGTCAAGTGTGCTCTTAATAAGAGACGGACTAATGGAGAGGATAAGAAGAACGCAACACCAAGATGATCGTTGTCGCGCAATCATGAAAATGTTAGAGACGGAGTCATTTGAAGATTATGCAATAGGAAACGGCTTACTGTACAAAGGAGCGGAAGGTCAATGACGATTATTTATACCAAAAGGATTACAAATGGAAATTATCCGAAATGTATATGATTCAGCTCACGTTAGGAAACGAAAGACTGTAGAAAAAATCGTAGAAGAATACTGGATCGTCGGTCTGCAGAAGAAAGTGAACGCATATGTAAATAATTGTATTTCATGCATATTAGACAAATGTAAGCGTGGGAAAGCTGAAGGATTTCTCAATCCGATACCGAAAGAAGATTTGCCACTGCATACTATACATATGGACCATTTGGGGCCGTTGAAGTCATCTTCAAAAAATCATAAGTATTTTTTGTCTTAATAGATGCCTTCACGAAATTCGTATGGATTTTTCCAGTTAAATCGACGTCGATGAACAAAGTAATTAAACAATTATCTAGCGTACGAAAGGTTTTTAACAATCCAAAACGTTTTATAACTGATAGAGGAACGGCTTTGACGTCTAATGATTTTAAGAAATATTGCGAGCATCCAGCTCTACAACACCGACGAAGAACAACAGAAGTACCGAGAGGAAATGGCCAAGTAGAGCGCATCAACAGCATCATTATCGCCGCTATATCTAAGTTATCAGAGCATGACCCTACAAAGTACAAGCACGTCGCCAATGTTTAACAAACTATAAATAACACCTACCAGAGAGCCATTGGACGCAGCCCTTTTGAGTTGATGTTCGGTGTGAAAATGAGATGCTCCGAAGACGTACACCTGCAAGAGATTATTCAAGAAGAACTAAGAGAGTGGTTCGAAGAAAAACGATACGAAGCTCGTGTAGAAGCAAAACGTCAAATATGGAAAATACAAGAGCAAAATAAAAAAACTTATAATAAAAAGCGAGTGCAAGCAAATAACTATAAAATAGGAGATCTTTTTGCGATCAAGCGCACTCAATTTGGACCCGAATTGATATTGAGGTTGAAATTCCTAGGACCATATCAAGTTGCGGTAGAACATTCGAATGATCGATATACCGTCGGAAAAGCTGACGATGATGCAGAGCGGCCAAATGAAACTTCGTGTTTAGCCGATCACATGAAGAAATGGAGAGTAATATCCTAGGACGATTTTGATGATGAAGATAGTGACGAAAGTGAATAATGATAGTGTAATGTGAATAATTAATAGTGTACTGGTGATTTTTATTTTAGAAAGTGATTATTGAATCGTATTTAATTGTATAACTATTTAATTATGTATCTGCTGCAAAATAGATTTTTAATTGTCATGTCTAGTAGTTAATTTTGTTTGATTTAGTGTATTTAGTCTGCGTTTATTTCTTAGTATATGCAGGGAGTTATAAGCATTAAAGTAAAAATAGTTAAAATGTAATATTTATGCGTTCTATTGTCTGAGGACAGACAAATGACAGGATGGCAGAATGTGGGAATGAATATACCTGTATACCAAGAGGGAGAGAGAGAGAGTGTGTATGAGAGAGAGAGAGAGAGAGAGAGAGAGAGAGAGAGAGAGAGAGAGAGAGAGAGAGAGAGAGAGAGAGAGAGAGAGAGGGCGTATGAGCAACGCATCAGCTATATATAAGGTAATTAGCAGGTATGAGTGTTTGGATGCGTCGATCGGGAAAGGCCCGCTATAACCTGTTAATGACGTAATAAAGGTGTAATGCGAATGAGGGGTTTTTCCGAATTCCTGCTTCAATGTGTCTGAGTTACCAGAAGTATTGAATATTGGAGGGGGAAGAAAATAATGTGCTGGCGAATAAATGTATATGAGGCAGTTATATCTGTGCCGTGCTAGAGTGATGGTTGTATTGTTTGCGTATATTAAATAATAGAATATAGACTGTTTTTTTTTGGTTTTCCTATAAGTGATTTTCTTACTTGCACCTCACCCCGTATTTCCTACACACACATATACACACACACACACACACACACACACACACACACACACACATATATATATATATATATATATATATATGAATGTATATAGATTTTAAATACGGCTTCTACGGAGAAATATTGTATTAGCGTGTAGGCGCGGTTAAATACGATCTCCCGGTGCCTCAGAACGATTTCTACTGAGAATTTTGTATTCGGACAGTAGGACACTGTGTCTAGATATTTTAGAATAACTTTTACCAATGGTATCGTGTTTAGTTAGTGGAAAACAATGACCAGATATTACGGGACGACTTCTATGAAGAGATTCGTATTCTATCATTCGAACACTCAAACTCTCAGTAGAAGTTATCCCTGAATATCTAGACATCGTATTCTACCACCCCAATACAAAACTCTCTATAGCAGTCGTCACGAGACATATTCTATCGTCCGAACGTGATACTCTCCGTAAAATATTGTACAAAATGGTCGGTGAAATATTAGCTTTTTGAAGTGAACGCTGTTTTGAGCAGCTTTTTATACAGAAGCAATGATAAGTAAATTAAGGCAAATTATTTATAGTAATATAAATTTTTATATATAGAGTACTTTTTACTGAGATATTCTTGAACTGTTTAAAAAATCGGTTAAATTATGACCTCGGGCAAAGCCGAATCGGGGGATGCTAGTTCTCTATAACATCAACAGACTTAAATAATTATACGGAAAAAGGAATTTGCTATATTTTACGGGTTGAACAAAATCATCCTCCAATCAAAACGTATGGAATCTATATAGTTGAATAATGTATTTTTCCCTTATATTTGATTCATGTATAAAGCTTCTCTGGTAATAAAAATAAATAAAATAATATCTAGTGAAATAATTATGTGCTTTGCACAAGGCTTAATTAATATGAATAATATTTAAATCGTAAATAATATCACATTTACCGTTCGACAAGTTTAAGTAATTAAAAACTCGATAAACATATCGATTTTTCGGGATCATGTGATGCTCATGAGTTTAATTGATATAACGTTTGATACTATGAATGAAAATATATATAGTGTATATATAATGCTATTAAACCGAGAGATAATAAACATTGCAAAGTATAAATATGAAAGGTCATGAAAATAAAGAGTAAGGCCAACATTTGTAATAAATTCCAAATTAATGGTGGAATCCTGTACGAGCAGTATTTCACAACATCAATATAAATTTAGTACGAAGAAACATGAAAAACTCAAATTCATCTAGTAGACACTATTCACAGGAATATATTTCATCGGAAATCCATTTGCTCATGATAGCTCATAATCAATTTGAACAATATATTTTATATAAAACTTTCACGAGATTGGCCTATTTATTGTGTACTTGTGTGCAAATATTATTCAGAATGTAAAATAATAGTACTCTTAGATATATTCTATTAATGTAAACTTTCAAAATCCATAACTAAATGAAAAAAAGGTTTTCTCGCACTCAGATAACAAAATATAGCTTTTTAAGATGATACTTTTCCTTCTAAAGGAGGAGGGAGGAAAACAGAAAAGGCAAAAACGAATCCTTCTCAGTTAATTTACAGGACGAAAAAGCTTGATTTTCCTTCCTTGATGAGTGAAAAATTAGCAGTCCTTTTATCTACGGAATGTATACATCATTCGTATCAAGTATTTTTGTGGTGGTAAATAGCTCGACATTTATTGCAGTTTCAGTTAAACAATATTTCACTGGATATTCCATTTTAATTTTCTTTCGATATTCTATAAAAATTATTAAACATTTATTAAGTTTTAAAATTTATTTAGTTAATTTTTACATATGTTATATTAATATTATTCAACTTCATCGATAACGAATTTATTATGAAACTCAATTTCTACGTGTAAGGAAAATAAAATATTGTAATTAACATTTGGTTAAAAAGAGAAATATAAGCGAAGAATGAATATAAATTATACAAATAAAAGTGAAAACTGTAAAGGAATAATTATTATAAACTGTCACCCTCTGCTTTAACACAATCAAGGTAAACAAGGAAAGTATACTAAAAGATAAAATATTTGACATAAGAGACGAAAGATTTATTATAATAAAGAATAAAGAAATCAAATTAAAACAGCTCAAATAAATTCTTTACTTAATCTTGTATAATATTTTATATGAGATATTAAGGTCGACTTTAACTCTTGTTGTGTTATATTAGAGAGATATAATTATCAACAGTACCGTAAGTCAAGTAAGAATGCCGAATGCACAGCCTAATATTTTTAACCTACAACGATGAGTCATATCTAAAAAACTTTTATTATACTAAAGTTCTTAAGCAGTGAATTTTTTTTACTCCGTTTTTTCAGAATATAAATATACTAGACATAACATTAAAAAATTTGTGAAATTTCTTTAAAATTACTTTCTACGATAGTATAAAATAAGGCAAGTATAGTACATTTGAATTCCTTAGAAACTATAGAACTCATTAGAAACTTCTCTTTAATCTAATAAATTATCAACATAATCAATGCATTGTATTTATTTATATACATGAAATGTTTTCCTAATTAGGCTTCTCAGTCAATTACACATAAACGTGCGATGCTTAAAAAGCAACTTATAGTTTTGTTATTTGTAAATATTTCTAATTTAAACAAATGAATGTATTGAAATCAATTTTTACATAGTCATGTATGTGTAAATATGTTTGAGTACTAATTCGTGTTTCGAATGGATTACTTATTATTATTGAATAAAAAAGTTGCTTATTAAAAGTGTGCCCATGCATTCACTTATTTAGAACGTGGAAAAACAGTACTATGAATATATAATTTAAAATTATTTTGATATGTAGTTGTTTTAAATGATAAGGAAAACATTACATAGAAGATTCAAAGAATAAGGAATTCGAATTCACCGTACTTGCCTTATTTTATACTATCGTAGAAAGTAATTTTAAAGAGATATTATATACATGGAAATATTATAAACGACTAATAGAATTTTGCTCCGATATCTACCAACGATACTGACAATTATAGAGATTTGGATTCAGTTATTTAGAAGAAAGCTAGCGTTAATTAAAAAAAAAAAACTTTTCCAATATATTATTTTGGTGCTGACACTTTCTACAAAATATTTAGTTCAGAAACTTTGTATACTTCATCTTGTCTAAAGAAGTGGCGACACTTGCCTCCGTGACATAATTGAAGAGTATATATGATTCAAGAGGCGACTATTTTGCATGTACGGAATAAGTCGCGGAATTCTGGCGGAGCGGTTTATAGTATATGGAAATTCTCGTATAAATTAAAGTGACGAGTTGATTGACGAGATAACGGCGCAGCGAGCCGCGATACAGAATGGGCGAGGGAGAAACACGCGATTGTGTGAGTGTATATATACTTGTGCGGGAAAATACTGGACTAGGATTAAAGAGAAGCCAGCTCAACTTAGGGAACAATATCGGTTTTGTAAAATAACTTGTGTGGTTGGAGTTAACGTTGTAACAATAGATGAACGGTGGATATAAAGTCCAAAGTTATTTCTGAAATTACGGTAAAATATGCGTATTCTTGTTAACAAATTTCATCACACAATCTCAAAATAACTTACTCTAAAGTTATGTTTGCTTTCTCAATTTTTTTTATTACCTATAAGGAGAACTTCCGACATGTCGGCAACGATTATGATCCAAATTAATATGAGGTAACTCTGATTATCTTCTAAATAAGCCCAATAAAGTTTTACGACCTACCCCTCTATAATTAGCAATATCCGATAATTTTTTACTCTTCCTACTTACTACTACAATACTTATATACTTTTTCCAATGAAAATTTGAACAACAAACAATATGGTTTAATATTTGCTTGATTAAGTATATATATATATATATATATATATATATATATATATATATATATATATATATATATACATGCTTTAATCCTGTGTATAAATTTCTGTTACATTTATTATTGTAGGCAAGGCTTTGAAAACATAATTTTGTTATTATTTTAATTTTTGCCTTTCGTTCGATTCGTGCAAGAAGTTATGTATATCTTTCGGTACTTTCCAAGCTATATTTACTTTCTTTGCATATTCTTTCTGAAGATTTGACGAATTTAAAGAATACAATTAAAGAAAAGTAAACAATTTTCTATATATATAGGAACATTTTTTTGTTTTGATGTACAAAGATTTAGAATATAATTACATATATTATTATGTTTGTATTTTTGTCTTAATACATATTACTGAATTTAGAAAAATATTTTATATAAAGTGTTTATAAAATTCATATAAAATTTATAAGTTGTAAATTTCATAATATGCTATAATAAGATTTATTATTATGTTCCCCTTTATCACGATCAGTAGGAAATCCGACTATATCAGTGAAGTAAATTTCAATTTAATTATAGAATATATTTTACATTAATATATTTTGAAATTTCAGAAAGTAATTTATATAATTTTTTTCTAAAATACATAAGATGCAATTAAAATCCTTACTATGCTGGAACACATCGAACTCGCCAACTATTTTACTTTTGTTACAAATTCTTTTTTTGCAGATTTCATTTCTTTTTCAAATAATTATTATTTAATAAATTCAATGCAAAATCTACAATATAATACCAATATATATATATATATATTAGTATTTTTCTATTTTATGACCAACAGGACATCTGACTATTTAAATTATTTGATCTTTAATTTCATTCTATAATAGAACATGAAAAATCAATTCATAATTTAGTCAATTAGTACAGTAGTGTTATTTAAATTTAAATATTTTTATGTAGTTTTTCGTATGAAAATAAAATAAAATTTTATTATATTTTTTGATTCCGCTATTTTTTAGTATTTACAAGATTATCACAACCAGGACATCTGACTGTTTTAATGATTTGTTTTTTAATTTCGTTATATAGTACACATATTTTTAATATATTTTGTAAAAATATTTTCAGAACATTTTAGAAAATTTTTTTTTATATACATATTTTATAAAACACATGATTATATTTATAGAATTTGAAATTCATAATTAGTTATTATTGGAAATCGCAAATCATTTTACATACTTTATTTAAATGTGTTAAATAGTTATTTAACATTTCTCATTTTTTAATATTTATTTAATTAAAAAACTCAATTTCTATATATAATTGATTCACCAATAAACAATAATACTAAAAAAAAGTTAACTAACGTTGAGTTTGTAAAAATGTATATACTAAATTGTACTTTATTATATACAAGGTTTAAAGAGATTTCATATTTTCATGTATTTGACTATTTATGTATTTATTTCAATTTTTTTTTCATTTAATGCAATAAATTAAATTTATAGTATTCTGAGATGCTGTTATAGGTATGTCATTGATTAATCATCAAGTAGAAAATATACATTAATTATAATTCTTATCAAAAATTATGACAACTCTTGACTTTATAAAAAACTCAAGTATAATCTGTATGAGTTAATTATGTTCTCATAATAGCATCTAGAAATTCTATCAATTTAATTATTGAGAGTATTCATCGAATAAAAGTACTGACATCCATTTATATATATATTTATAAAAAGTAGTACATATTAATGTCGGATACTGTAGTAAATGTGAAATGTTATTATACCTACCCTAATCAGCTTCGTGGCTTAGATTTTACATTTTGCATGCTCAGATTGATCAAATTTTTTTATTGGTGTCGCACTCAATCTCGTGATTAAAGTATATATATATATATATATATATATATATATATATATATATATATATATATATATATATATATATTCAGCTATGCTCATGGCGTCTTAGTGTAAAATAAATATAGTAATAATATATAGTGATATAAATTAATAAATATTTCTATTGGTCTTACAGAATAAACTATAATAAATATCAATAAATATTTCTACAGGTCTTATATTATTTTATATTCAAAATATAAAATAATAAATAGAATAATAATATAAAATGAATAACTGTGATTGAACTTTTTGCTATGTTTTTCCTATTAATATATATACAGAAACATGAAAAGTTTTTAAGTATTTATTATAGTCATACACGGAGTTTTTAATGATTAAAAAACTGCTTTTTAGGCAAAATTTCCAGCGGGAAATGATTTCTTAGGTCATAAATAGTATATATGCTTTGGAAAATTGTCTATTGAAAAGTCATAAATCATTTTTTCATTGATTAAAAATTCGAGATTCCAAGATAGAAGTAAATAGTGTAGCGACCGAGTCGTGATGGCGGTTCATGAGTGCTCCATACCTCTGACGGAAGTTAAAATTGATTGCAGCGCCTGATTTTTAATATACTGCGGAAGTTTACGGAACTCAAAGTGTACGAAAAATCCTGTTCTGTTTTATCGATTGTTCCAGTATCAAATCAGGTCCGTAGTAGCCCAAGTTATATATGTAAATTATAAATGATCCATACAAATTTTATATTTTATAATATTCTTATGAAATAAGTAGCGGAGTAGCTGATCATTTATTCTAAGAAGTTTATAATATATATATATATATATATATATATATATATATATATATATATATATAAATTTACACACACACACACGCGCGCACAGAAAGAGAGAGAGAGAGAGAGAGAGAGAGAGAGAGAGAGAGAGAGAGAGAGAGAGAGAGAGAATTAGAATTAGAATTGTATTTATTAGAGCCTAAGGACTCGCGGTCATAGGTCAACGAGAGAGAGAAAGAGAGAGAGAGAGAGAGAGAGAGAGAGAGAGAGAGAGAGAGAGAGAGAAAGAGAGAGATATTAGAGATAGACCCAATGAATATTGCAAATGTACTAGCTGAAAATTTTGCAAACAGCTCTAGTGATAAAAACTATGAATCAAATTTTTTGAAATATAAGTATAGGTTAGAAAAAAACAGTAACAAAAACGATCACATACAAAATTCAGAACAAAAATCAAACCTCAATAGAATATTTACGACTTCGGAATTGTGAGAAATACTAAAATCTACCAAAAATACAAGCCCCGGCTCTGGTGGAATTCCAAACATCTTTCTAAAAGAACTGCCTGCAATGGCACTCGAAATACTACTTAAATTATACAACATAATTTGGAGTAAACGCTGCTTCCCCAGCATTTGGAATCAAGCAATCGTTATACCAATTGCAATATCTGGCAAAAATAAACTCAGTAAACAATCATACAGACCGATTGCTTTAACATGCTGTACGTGCAAGCCGTTAGAAAAAATTATCAATAAAAGACTCAGGGAATATTTCGATATACATACAATTATCCATACATCACAAAGTTGCTTTTGACCAAATTGTTGCACAGCTAACTGTCTAAAAAAACTAGAGACCATCGTATGTGAAGCTTTTAACAATAAACAACGCTTAGTCGCAATATGTTTAGACCTCGAGAAAGCTTATGACTTAATTTGGCAACAAAGAATACTCGACATTGTTACGGATAGTTAAATTATATAAATTTATATATTTATTAAGATATCGTAGAATTAAGTTTTTAAGTTTATATAAATAATAAATAATAATAATGTTTAAATTAATGATATGCAAATAATAAAACAATTGCGTCATATTTAGGTTATAAAAAACTAAGATTTTATGTGTATATTTTTAAGTGGAAATTGATGTATAGATATTATATTACAATGTAATCACCGCGTAGATTAAGTGTATTTATCTCGAGAAGTGCGTGTTATTATTAAGAATAAGACTTATTTTACTTTGTATTATAGAAAACATTAGGCTAAAATTCTTTGATAATGAAAATGAAAATTTATTTAACTATTTGATATTTTATAAGTATTAAAAAATTAATGGTCAAATAATTAATGTAAAGGAAAGCCACTAATATTTTGGAAATAGAACTTGAAAATTTAATCGAACATATATTTTACTTACATATTTAATAAACGGGAATAATGTAATTATAAAGAAAATATAAATAAACTTACATTGATTGAATTGGACAGACTTCGAGAAGTTTACTATTATCAGTGCTGTGACTGGAAAATGCCATTTTTTCTTTCGAGAAAACTATACATTCAAAATCCATCGGTGCCGTGACCGGAAAACCATACGGTTTTCGAAAGCTGTATTTTTTGAATGTATGGTTTTCAACGTTAAAGAAAATTTGGATACTATTTTCGAAAGCTGAAACGTGCTCATGCAAAATTTATGAAGCACCACGAAATACCAAATTTTTTTGTATTGATTAATGTATAAATTCAGATCCATCGGTGCCGTGACCGGAAAACCTCAGGATTTTCAAAATCTGTATTTCTGAAATTTATACTTTAATTTAGAAAAAATTTGGGAATTTTGAAATTGAAATATTTCTATGATGGATAGAAATAAATGAAGAGCTTCAAAAATAGGCTTGTATATCTGAACCAGAAAAGGTTACATATGAAAACTTCTCGACGGATCTGTTTTCCCTTTGTATCTTATCTCTAAATTCGGAGAATTTGATGGCGGCGCGAGAAGCGAGCCTATAAAGGTTCGAACGCGCCGAATGTTAGTCCATTATATTACTGGCTATCCTCTGTTTTGGTACGTCGTAAAAAATTATAGTTTTATTATTATATTAAATAATTTCAAAAAACTTAAACATTATTTATTTAATCCCTTTTTGGTTGTCTCGAACAAAGTTTTGGTGCCGAAACCCGGGAATCTATTTCCGGTTTATTGGGATTAAATTTGTGTAAACTAGTGAAAAAAAAAATTTGAAATATTTATATTTTGTTTGTTGTCGTTGATTTCTGGTGAGAATGCCGCGACGACAAAATACAACTTCGAAGTCCAGAGATCATCAGGAGGAGCCGATGGCTAAGCGAACCAGAACATCGCAGAGAGCAACAGCTTCCAAGCCACCTAGAGTCCATGCGGATTCACGTCAACGTTCGTCGAGCAACGTGAGCAGCGATTCAGCGACCATGCCGAATCAACAGCAGACCGAACACATCCGAGGTAGAATCTGAGGGTCCATCTACGATCCCGACCGGACATCCGAACAACTGGATAAACAGCACTTCGCTTTCGGTGAGACCGCAACAATTAAATAATGCGACAGAATTGACCGCTACATCTCAATTAGTAAATGCGATTGAAAGAACATTAAATTCTGTGCGCGAAGCTTATTTAACGAAAATAATTCTCGTTTAGTTAAACGTTTAACGACCGAAAGAAAACTACCTATATTTTTGGGAGACGCGTTAGAATGGCTACATTTTAAAGAAGCGTACAAATCATCAACGGAACTGGGCGATTATAATATTAGAGAAAATATGACGCGACTGTTTCAAGCTTTAAAAGGCGAAGCGAGAGACATTGTAAACACGCTTTTAGCTACAAGTTCTAATCCAGACGAAGTGATACGTACGCTCGAATTGCATTACGGTAACAAAAATACAGTAGCGCGAAAGATTGTGAGTGATTTAAATAAGTTACCGAGCTTGGAATCAGGAAAAATAACTCTCACTCAGTTCGCTACTAAGTTCAAAAATGCCATTACCGCTTTCAAATCTCTGAAACTTACAGGATATTTACACAGTCCGGAAATTAGTCGTACTATCGGAAGTAAATTACCATTATCATTAAAGTACGCGTATAATAGATATTCAGCTACTATCAGCGAAGAAATATCAGAATTAGAATAATTAGGCGATTTTCTTTACGCGGAAGCAGAACTAGCTTCAGCTGCGGGAATATTTGATTCAGAATTTCATTTAAGCGAGTCCGTACAAAAAACAAATGTATTTCCTAAAAATAGAAGTAATTTTAGGTCAGCACATGTATATTCAGCGAAGCATGTAAACGAATACGCGTCAAGAAAAATATATAACTGCCTTATTTGTAAACGTGGTAAACATCTGCCATCGGAGTGTGCGATTTTTAAAAGGGATTCGATTGATGCACGGTGGTCAAAGGCTAGAAAATATAAGCTGTGTTTTTCTTGTTTGAAAACAGGGCATTCAAAGGAGAAATGTAGAAATGGAAAATGCTCAATATGTGGTAAAACTCACCATGAATTACTGCATAATAATGAATTTTCAAGCTATAACACGAAAGAGGATGCCTTCAAGCAAAACATGAAAAATACAGATTATAATTCTGAAATTGTCCACGTAGCAACTTCTTCTAAAGATTCAGAATTATGACTAGCTCAAACAGATATATTACTTAAAATATTACCTATACGTTTAATTGGTCCTAAAAGTATCATAAACACATTCGCATTATTGGACGAAGGTTCTAGGGTATCATTAATCGATTATAATATTGCGCGCCATTTAGAGATAAAGGGATCTTTATTGGATCTAAAGTTGACAGGTATAAGTAATGAAAATATATTTATGCATAATTGCGAAAAAATAGACGTAGATGTAGCAGGTATTGCTGAAAAATATCGAATAAAAGGCGCGATCACTACGAAAAATTTAAAACTTCCGTCGCAAACAATTACGGAAAAATTAATTAATAACCTACTTAAATTTGAAAAGACTATTATAAATGTAAAATCGTATTATAACGCTTCAGTAAAAGTTTTGTTGGGCCAAGATAATTGGAAAATAATATGTACTCGACAGTTAATAGAAATAAATAATTCGAATCTAGCTTTATCGCGATCTTTGCTTGGATGGACGTTGCACGGACCGGTATTTCCGATAATGAAGCCAGCGCGTTCTTTGTTTATAAAAGGGTCACCTTTCGAACGCGAAGAGATCGACCTCTGCGATAATGCGCGCGAACCCGAAGAAACTCCGCTCGATGAATTAATAAAACAATATTTCGAGTTAGATTTATTAGGAGTAATCGAAAAAGGTTATATACAAAGTGAACATGAACGAGCTGAAAATATTTTGAAAACAACGAGCAAAAAGGTTGGAAATTCTTGGGAGGTCGGTTTATTGTGGAAATCTGATTACGCGCCCGATATTGATAGTTTCTCAACAGCAAAGAAACGACTACTCGCGCTAGAGAATAGACTAGATCGTGATATTGTTTATGCCGAAATATATTATAAGGAAATGGAACGATTTTTGAATTTGAGATATGCTATAAAGAGAGGTAAATTGATAGATAATAAGAGGATTTGGTTTTTGCCGCATTGCGGTGTATACAATATCAACAAACCAAATAAGATACGCTTAGTTTTTTAAGCTGCAGCTAAAACGCGAGGAATTAGTCTAAATGATGAGTTAGATTCGGGTCCGGATTTATTACGACCGTTGCCGGGAGTACTAATAAGATTTCGACAATATAAAATCGCTTTGAAAGCCGACATAGCTGATATGTTTCTGCGAATAAAAGTGAAAGAATCCGATCGTGGTGCACAACAATTTTTATGGCGTGGCAGAGACAGGATAAAAGAACCCGAAGTATATGAAATGACTAGTCTCGTTTTCGGAGCGAAGTCGTCACCATGTAACGCAATATATATAAAAAATGCTAACGCATTGTGTTTTTCTGAAAGCTTTCCGGAAGTTTCAAGAAGTATTATATATGATAGTTACATGGATGATTATCTGACGAGTACGAAAACCGAGGCTGAGGCTTTAAAAATTATAAATAATGTAATAAAAATCAATAGGGAGGCAAATTTCGAAATGCATGGATGGGCCAGTAATTATACGCGAGTATTACGCGATATTAAGCATTCAACAAACGGCCATGAACATAAACTATGCGATCGGGGAGGAGAGAGAGTTTTAGGACTTTTCTGGGACATAAAAACCGATAAATTAAAATTTAACATAGAATTTGCTAAAATATCTAAAGCAATTATAGAAGACGACAGAAAACCAACTAAAAGAGAAGTTCTGCGTGTCATTATGTCCGTATATGATCCTCTCGGCCTTCTTTCGCCCTTCACATTAACATCTAAAATTATAATGCAAGAAATATGGAGAAGTGGCATTGGTTGGGACGAAAAATTGAGAGATGAGGAATACACTGCCTGGTTAGATTGGATTAAAAGGTTAGATTCTTTGAAATCATGTGCAATTCCGCGTTGCTTATCTCCAATAAATACAAAATACGATAATGTTGAACTCCATGTTTTTTGTGACGCTAGCTTAACAGCATATGCTGCAGCAGCGTATTTACGATTTGAAAATTCAAGCAATGATGTTCACGTTTCGTTAATAATGGGGAAGAGTAGAGTTGCACCTTTAAAACCACTGTCTATACCGCGATTGGAGCTGCAGGCGGCATTGCTCGGAGCTAAATTAACAAAATTTATAGAAAAAGAAATAGAAATTCCGATAAGCAAACGCTTTTTATGGACAGATTCAGCTACGGTTTTGTGTTGGATTAAATCAGAACCCCGCACTCGGCATGTTTATGTAGCTCACCGTCTAGGAAAAATTAATGAGTTGACGCATAGTGCAGATTGGCACTGGGTTCCCTCAAAACAAAATCCTGCTGATGACGCGACGCGTAGTAATTTTAACGTATTACAGACAGAAGATCGATGGTTTATGGGGCCGCAATTTTTATTAAAGTCGAATTCACAATGGTCGAAAGAAAAAATACTTAACGAAGAAGATCGTTTAGCTTTGAATAAACTTGAATTAAGAAAAGTATTTGTTTGCACAACTATGACGACTTCTACAATGTTTTCATTAACTACTAGAATATTAGGCTGGAAGGGTTTACTCATAATTGCACGCCGTATATATAGAGCATTCGAAAAATGGAAAAAACGGCCGAATTTACACTCTCATAGTCAAAAAATACAAGCATACGAGCAATATTGGTTTCGGGTTATACAGTCAGACTGCTTTAGCGAAGAAATAGCATCATTAAAACAAAATTCAAATATTAAAAGAAATAGTAAGATATTAAATGTCATGCCATATTTAGATCAAAATCAAATATTAAGAGTTAGTGGACGAGCTACTTTGATAATTTCTAATGAGTTTAATAACAATCCGATTATCTTGGACAGTAAACATTTTGCAACAAAACTACTAATAGCCGATTACCATCGAAAATTTTATCATAGTAGTAATCAAACCGTTATAAACGAACTTCGTCAGAAATATTATATTATCGGTCTTAGAAACGCATTACGATCGCTTATAAGCAAATGCTTAGTATGTCGAATTCGTAAAGGTAAACCGCAAAACCCGTGTATGTCCGCACTACCTGCTGGACGTGTAGCTGTTAGACAAAGGCCATTCAGTCACTGTGGTTTAGATTATTTCGGTCCAATGTTAGTAAAAATAGGTAGACATCGAGAAAAACGTTGGGGTGTATTGTTCACCTGCTTAACCACGCGGGCGATTCACCTCGAATTAGCACACAGCTTGAGCGCGAGTTTCGCAATAATGGCTATCCAGCGACTTTCTGCTCGAAGAGGGCGACCGTTAATCATTTACAGCGACAATGGCACCAATTTTCGGGCTGCAGATAAAGAACTTAAAGATGCAATCCTTGAAATGAATAGTAAAATCGGAGATTTCGCGATTAATAAACAGATTGAATGGCGTTTCAATCCTCCAAGCGCGCCGCATATGGGAGGTGTATGGGAAAGGCTTATTAGATCCGTAAAAGTTTCATTAAATGCAATTTTACGAGAACAGGCACCCAGTGAAGAAGTGCTCATCACACTATTCACAGAAGTTGAACATTCGGTAAATTCTAGGCCACTTACTTCTGTTTCTCTTGACCCGCGTGATAAAGAGGCGCTGACGCCAAATCACTTCTTAATCGGTACATCCTCGGGAGAAATAGAGTTAGGGAAATATAACCCTGGAAATTTATGTTTACGAAAACAATATAAATTAGTTCAAAGTTATGCAGACGCGTTCTGGAAAAGGTGGATACGCGAATATTTACCAACTCTGATCCCCAGGAAAAAATGGATGGAAACTGACGATCCAATAAAGATCGGAGACATTGTCCTTATAATGGATTTACAAGCTCCTAGAAATTGTTGGCGAAAAGGAACTGTAATACGCGTTATACCAGGTGCCGACGGGCAAGTCAGAATAGCTGACATACGCACTTCGATGGGTGATTTTACACGTCCAACGCGAAAATTGATTAAATTATTAGGTATAGAAGAGGTACAAAATTAAGTAAATTGAATAAATTCACTTTAATTTTGTACGGGGAGGAGGATGTTACGGATAGTTAAATTATATAAATTTATATATTTATTAAGATATCGTAGAATTAAGTTTTTAAGTTTATATAAATAATAAATAATAATAATGTTTAAATTAATGATATGCAAATAATAAAACAATTGCGTCATATTTAGGTTATAAAAAACTAAGATTTTATGTGTATATTTTTAAGTGGAAATTGATGTATAGATATTATATTACAATGTAATCACCGCGTAGATTAAGTGTATTTATCTCGAGAAGTGCGTGTTATTATTAAGAATAAGACTTATTTTACTTTGTATTATAGAAAACATTAGGCTAAAATTCTTTGAAAATGAAAATTTATTTAACTATTTGATATTTTATAAGTATTAAAAAATTAATGGTCAAATAATTAATGTAAAGGAAAGCCACTAATATTTTGGAAATAGAACTTGAAAATTTAATCGAACATATATTTTACTTACATATTTAATAAACGGGAATAATGTAATTATAAAGAAAATATAAATAAACTTACATTGATTGAATTGGACAGACTTCGAGAAGTTTACTATTATCAGTGCTGTGACTGGAAAATGCCATTTTTTCTTTCGAGAAAACTATACATTCAAAATCCATCGGTGCCGTGACCGGAAAACCTCAGGATTTTCAAAATCTGTATTTCTGAAATTTATACTATAATTTAGAAAAAATTTGGGAATTTTGAAATTGAAATATTTCTATGATGGATAGAAATAAATGAAGAGCTTCAAAAATAGGCTTATATATCTGAACCAGAAAAGGTTACATATGAAAACTTCTCGACGGATCTGTTTTCCCTTTGTATCTTATCGCTAAATTCGGAGAATTGGATGGCGGCGCGAGAAGCGAGCCTATAAAGGTTCGAACGCGCCGAATGTTAGTCCATTATATTACTGGCTATCCTCTGTTTTGGTACGTCGTAAAAAATTATAGTTTTATTATTATATTAAATAATTTCAAAAAACTTAAACATTATTTATTTAATCCCTTTTTGGTTGTCTCGAACAGACATATTAATTAAATATAAAATTACAGGAAACATCCACTATTTCATCGAAAAAATTTTACACAACAGAGCAATAAAAGTAAGAGTTGGCAATAAATACTCGCTTCCAGTAAACTTAGATAATGGAGTTCCCCAAGCATCAGTGATCAGTGTAACAATTTTTCTACTAGTAATCAATGACATTCAAAATTACATTTCTCTCTCGGTTCACTGCACCACCTTCTCAGACGATATTACATTATTTATGAAAGGGAGAAATCTAAAAACCACAGAAGAAATTCTACAAAAAAACAATCAACAAATTAATAGACTATTCAAAAACGACTGAAATTAAAATATCCAAAACAAAAACCAAAGCTATAAGTTTTAAGAAAAACAATAAAAATATAGATGACCTAAACTTATATATAGAAAAAGAAAAAATTCAAATTGTTGACGAGATTAAAATTCTAGGCTTAACATATGACAATAAATTAAATTGGAAAGCACACATACAAGCTCTCAAAAATCAGTGCCTATCACGACTAAACATTTTAAAAATCCTCTCAGCAAAAAATTGGGGAGCAAATCTCAAAACATTAATCAACACCTATAAAAGTCTCATTCAACCAAAAATCGACTATGGATGTGTAGCGTACGGATCAGCATCTAACAATACTCTATAAAAATGGAACCAATAATGAATACGAGTATGAGAATTTCCTTAGGCGCTTGCAGAACGAGCCCAGTAATTAGCATTTTATGTGAAACAAACATGTTTCCACTATATATAAGACGAAAGATACTCACCTTAAAATATACAATAAGATTACTATGTTCACCTATGAATCAAGCCCACTATATAGTAAATCAAAAGGTATATGCAAACTACAGTGAAAATCAAAACAAATATCTATCATTTAAAGCAATAGTAAACATATACTTGAAGGAATTAAACATACAATTCCATAAAGAGATACTTGAAAATACTAATGATGTCAATAAACTGAAAGGTAAATACTGCACACTAATTAAAACGCACGCAAAACAAATGTGGTCCCAACTGTGGGAAGAGAAAACAAATACAACACAACTTTCAAAAATTAAACTAAAGATATCTCGAAAAAATCCAGCCATCAATTTTCTAAGAAGAGACCAAGTATTAATAAACAGATTACGTATAGGACACACCAAATTAACACACCAACATTTAATCAACAATGAAAGGGAAAATCAATGTAAGAAATGCAAGAAATTAATCGATGTGGAACACATTTTACTAGAGTGCTCAATATATCAAAACGAAAGAATAAAATACAAACTCGGTACAGATCTCAAACGTATACTAAACAAAACAATACAATGCAAAAAACTTATAAAATTTATAAATGCTACAGAAATTCAACATCTCTTATAGAGCAAAAACAGAATATAGAAATGTATACCTCACGTGAAATACAAATGCAACCGTGCGAAATTAAACGAACATAACATTATTGTAAATTACTATTATAAGTATGTACTATAAATATGTCACATATAAATATTATATTTAACTGTATATAATGTATAAAACTGTACTCGCTAATACCTATACAAGGGGATGCGACATAAAATAAATAAATAATTAAAAAAAAAATTATTTCATTAATAAATAGAATGGGATCTTTTAATTACGAATATTGAAATAAGTGTAAAGATAACAACGAATAATATTTCCAAATTAATTTTTTTGGCGAAATTTTTAGATACTAAATAATATCTTTTTAAGGTAAACAATTGCAAAATTAATTATTATACATAATTTTTTGGATGACAAAATCCACTACAAAATAGACTTTATTATTTTATAATTCTTTCAAGCTGTTAGTTTATGTATTATATTAAATAATTTTTTATTAAACAAATAACATAATAAAACTTGCATATGAAATAAAATTATTATTTACTAGACAGAAATAAAAGGATCTAGTTTATACATTTTTCTTAATTTTACTATAACAATATTGAAATTTTTCATTCTAAGATTTGCCTATTTTATAACCATAATAGTTCAATTATTTTTAGTTTGTACTGACTAGACTTCAGCCTACTCAAAATTATTAGATGTCTACGAGGTGATGTATAACGCCAATTTCCGATTCTGTTTTGAAAGTCTTAAAAGTATTTTTTCTTTTCAGCTTTTGTTGGCCATTCTTTGATTTGTTTCTAAAATTCATATATTGACGTAGACTTTATTAAAACCACAATGGATTCGTTATTTCTCAATTTTTATTTATAACAAAACACACATACACACACACACGCGCGCGCGCGCACACACACACACACACACACACACATATGTATATATAAATTTCTCAGTATTCCTGTTAAATTCTACTTTTAATCTATTCTTGCGCTACACTTAAATTTTGAATTATATTTTAGTACCAGGAATGTAGTCTAAGGCATTTTTCTTCTTTATTTTATAGAAAACCAAGTTGCCATTCTTTCACGTACAATTATTAGATATAAAGAAATTCAATATTTTCATTTTATTGGCTTTATGTATAAAATATTATTTTTGTTATTGCAATGCTATAATATGTAAGTAGTAAATAAAAATATTAAATTTTTATAGTTTTTCGTATTATCTAAATAAATTTGAATTTGTCACGATTGCCGTGCACTTTTTTATTTACAATTACATTTTTATTGTAGTATTTCTTTTTTTTACCATTTTATCTTATAAATCTGTATTTATAATCTAAAATTGGAATTGTAATCTATAATTTGACAGAACCGTACTTGATTCCATGGTGTAAAGAATATAAAAATGCAATTTATATAGAGCATACTGGCACACTAGACTATTCTTTATATAAAATTATATAATTTAAAAAAAGAATCAAATCATTTGACATTTATCTAAAATAGATTATTTTATTTGTTTTATTAAATTATTTTTAAATTACTTATTCTAAATAAGCGTATTTTGGAAAATAATAAATTAATAAAAATTATATAATATTTGAAAACAAATTTCAATTGTTTTTATCCTTCAATATTACAAAATTTAAAAAAAAATTAGAGTAAAGATTGTGTCATTTGTCTGATGCAGTGTTCCAAATATATATATATATATATATATATATATATATATATATATATATATATATATATATATATATAGGTTATATATAAAATCCCTTCTGAATTATGCAACATAATACGATATAATGTTATCTGAAATTGAATCTATCCTTTTAGCGGAGATACATGCAGATTACCAAAACTTAGTCGGATGTTTTTGCTCTTATAAGATGTTTGCTATTATAAGATGTTTGGATTAATATTTTAAGAGTGGTAGTTGATTTTTCATTATCTTTTTTTCTTACTTAGTTTTTACAATAAATATTGCAATTAAAATTTCAACCTGCAACAGTAAGAATGATCAAAAATTCAATTACAATACGAAAATGATACTATAACTATAAAGAATAAAAATACTACATTTAAAAACCTATTTGTATATTTACTTTATTTAAAATTAAATATGACATAGAACATTTTATAAAAAGCTACATTCACTAGCGAGTTTAGGTTCTACGTGGTTTGGTGATAAAATCACGGCGTAGCCCTCATCTATATTATGAAAATATGACTTTTTTCTAGGAACATAAATTTTAGATTCAAAAGTTTTGTCTAATAAATAATAAAAATTTATTCAATTTTTAACTACTGAAAAAATAAAACTACAGACTAAGTATACATTTATAATAAATTTTTTAGGAAAAGCAAAATAACTAGGCGAGTTTGATGTTTTTAGAATATTAAGAACTTTCAAAAATAAATAACTATTATAGCAAAATTTAACATGGTTCAAAAAAATTTGTCTTTATTGTTTGTATTTGTGTTTTTTTTCTCTATCGATATGTTATGACCATATATTTCTATCGCATGTAGTGCCATTCTTTTTCGTATTAACATATTTGCGGCGTTGTTATATTTTATTTTTTACGCTGTATTAGGGCTGCTTCTTTTGCTGCTTTGCTGGCAATACAATTTTCAGTGCTGTTTGAATCAACAGATATCGTTAAGACTTCTATTTTAATTTCTTTTCACGATTTATTGAATTTTATAAGTTTATAATTCATTTAATTAACTTTAATTTATAATTCATTTAATTATTGGTGCTGAGATTTTGCAGTGAATTTAGTTCACATTTTGAATCCACACATATATAAAGATGGAGCAGTGTCAAATGGATTGAGCATGTCTGATACCGAGAAGTATTTAGCATATCTGAAGCAAATGCTTCAGCTGAAAAGGTAGAGAATTCAACTGTAAATTGATCAAAATTTTTATCGGTCTTACAGTTTTTCTACAATAATATAATATACTAATATAATGAGAGTCGGACAGTCCTTATTTATAATCACCACCGCACAATCTTAAATAGAAATTACTACTAAAAAGTAAAATAAAAATTAAATTAAATAAATAATAAATAAAAAAGTTAGAGTTAAGTAAATTTTATTAGAGTTTAGTCCTTGAAGATGAACCGGAATTGCTCAAAACGTCGGAAATGAAAAGTTAATTTAAATTTAAGCTAGTGGGGGAAATCAGGTTCTCCTTTATTATCATAGAATACAGATTATTTTATTTATATTATTTTTAATTTTTAATTTAATTTTTTATTTTATTTGTTATTAGTAATTTGTATTTTAAATTCATCGGGGGTTATTATAAACTAGAAGAGTCTGACTGCCATTATATTAGTATATATTATTGTATAAAGACTGTAAAACCGATAAAAATATTTATTAATTTAATTCAGAACAGTCGACATAAGTACAATTTTTAATTCATGCATAGTAACGTAAAACGTTTTTTTTTATTTTAACAATCATATTGATGTTCATATAAGTGTTTTCTTACTTATCTATATATCTGACGAACATATATTTTTACTCAACTAACTTTACACAAATAAATCAAAATTATTTATTATTTTCTCAATTATGAATGAAGAACGTATACCTTTTTGCCACCACTCGTATCCGCGATAATCGTTTTGCACTAAGTTTTAAATGACTTTTTCTCGTACAAATAATTTTTATGTCGCTCGCATCTTTGTCACCCAAGTTAAAGTTGTTTATCATTATGAACAATATATTATAACCAAAAAACAATAAATATAACATCAAATAATGCATGACAAAATAGAAAAAAAATTCGAAAATGTTTGAAAAAAGAAACTACTTTAACAAATATATAAATAAATAAAGAATTAAGACAACAATGAATTAAATTTATTGACTAAATTATAAAATTGAGTAAGATATAATTTGCAGAGTATGTATGGTATTTATTAGGTTATTTTCCTTAGATTTGATTTCGAGAGAAACAATTGAAATTATACTTATAGTTTATATAAAATGTTTTGTGTTATGTTCATACATAAAATTGAACGACCCAAGTGGGATATGAACCAAATTCTGATGAAAAACAGGGGAGGGAGGCACAAGAAATAATTTTGGTTCTTCATGTATATAAGCTTTGCAAATCAATGTAAAGCCTTAAGAGTGCTCCATACCGCGATCCTGGCGCCGCGATGAACTATTAAAACGGAAATGAAAATATGTAAATCGTAGATTTCGTTTTGCGTCCTCACTTTACGTTTTACAATGTTGAAACAAATTTTATACGAATCTTTAAAAAATTCTACAATTGGGGGTATCCCTTACGGCTTTCATAATATGTTTCAAAGTTAGTTGAAAAAAATAAGAAAATGTTTATCTAACTGTCGTCTGCACTATAGACATCGCCGCTTTGCAGTAACATTAAATAACAACAAATATTATAAATTTTATACGTATAGTACAGATCAAACTTGGATAGCCCCGGATGTAGAATTGAATAATGAATCGAGTGAACTTTGTTTCATCTTTCTATTCATAGAATTGAGGGAGTAAAACGAAATATAAGATTTTATTATGGTTATAATGCAAGTTGTCAATTCTGTAGATAAAAAAGTGAGAACTTTAATTTCTGATTTTTTGAATAGGTGGCGCTGAAGAAAATATTCAATGCCGTACAAATCAAATAAAGAATTATGAAGCCTGGTGCAGAAAAAAAAAAAATATTAGGAGTGTTAATAAGTCTTTCCCGTTTTTTGTAAGAGATGGCGCCACCAATACTGTGCGAGTATTCAATGGTTACATATGTCATAATTAAAGCTTATTCATATGTCAACAATTCCATACTAACACATTAGTTAAAATTTTTTCGCATCATAAATTTTTGATATCGTGAAAATGTCGAAATTTGAGCCGAGTCGACGTCATTTGCGGGAAGTTTCACTTTATTGGTTCAATTTGAAGAAATCTGCTGCCGAGACGCATCGATTGCTTCAGGAGGCTTATGGAGAAGGTTGTGTCGATGATTCAAGTGTTCGCGGATGGTTTCGACGCTTCAAAAGCGGTGATTTCGACGTGGAAGACAAGGAGCGTTCCGGGCGGCCGCAAATCTTTGAAGATCGAGAATTGGCGACTTTGCTTGATGAAGATTCTTGTCAAACGCAAGAAGAACTTGCTGAAGCATTGGGAGTTGACCGAACAACCATTTCCAAGCGTTTGAAAGCCATGGGAATGATCCAAAAGCAAGGAAATTGGGTGCCGTACGAACTGAAGCTGAGAGACGTGAAACGGCGTTTTTTCACTTGCGAACAGCTGCTTCAGCGACATAAAAGAAAGGGTTTTCTGCATCGTGGCGATGAAAAGTGGATACGTTACGATAATCCGAAGCGAAGAAAATCATGGGGACTACCCGGCCAGGCATCATCATCGACGGCCAAGCCAAATATTCATGGCGCCAAGCTCATGCTCTGTATATGGTGGGACCAGCTAGGTGTGGTTTACTATGAGCTTCTGAAACCGAATGAAAGGATCACAGGCGAGGTCTATCGACGACAATTGATGCGTTTGAGCGACGCACTGCGAGAAAAACGGCCACAATACTCCGACAGGCACGACAAAGTTATTTTGCAACATGACAATGCTCGCCCACATGTTGCACCGCCGGTGAAAACATACTTAGAAACGCTCAAATGGGAAGTCCTACCCCACCCGCCGTATAGTCCAGACGTTGCTCCGTCTGATTACCATCTCTTCAGATCGATGACGCATGGCCTGGCTGACCAGCACTTCCATTCCTACGAGGAAGCCAAAAAATGGGTGGATGACTGGATAGAGGCCAAACCGGTCGAATTTTTTCGCAACGGGATTCGTATGTTGCCAGAAAGATGGGAAAAAGCTGTAGCTAGCGATGGCCAATACTTTCAATAATTCATTTGTAACCATTTTTTCACAATAAAGGCTCAAAATTTGAAAAAAACGGGAAAGACTTATTCACATACCTGATAATATAAATTATTATATGAGCCCATAAGTACACCCGCGTTCCTATATATATATATATATATATGCACATAAATACACACATGCATACATACATGCATGCAAACACATTGCAAACATAGTAACGTAATACGGAAATTTGAAATTACAGGGAGGAGCGAGATGTACGAGCTTGAGCCAATAAATATATACAAAAATATAATAGGAAAGTAATTTGTTCTTTTCCTAACCTAAAGTATATATAATATTTATGAAGGCAAAAATGTTATTATTGCCTACGCAGATTTAATATTTATATACATCCTAAAAATTTTTTATAATCGTTTTTTATGACAACTAAAGCACTTTAATTCCCAAAATTTCAAACATGTTTATTTTTTTTGCAGGATAGTCTTTTAGCTACGATTAAAACTCATAATTTTAGGAGGAAATGAGAGTCTTGAGTATTCACAACGTGTAATTGATGCATTTGAGTTATTACTTCGATATGCACTCCTATTATATAAAACGGATAAGAAAAAATAACGTGAAAAGAATATATAATTTTTAATTCAAATATAAAATATCATAAAACCATCATTATTTTGGAATGTAGAAGAGTATGATTGTGTATTTATAGTACTGAATTTTGTGTAAGGAGTAAGTACAACTCCTAAATTAATATATTATATTATAAATATTTAAATATATAGTTATCTATATAAAGTAATTTTTAAATTTATTCTTATATTACACATCATTATACAGTGATTGGCACTTTGTATAATTTATACAATTTATATAATAAACAGCTTTTATAGAAACTTTGTGTAAGAAAACTGTTACAGATTTAAATATTAAAATAATTTTTAATGAAGTAACACTATTTGACAATAGCACTTATATATTAGAAATTACTATCTTTTTCAATAAGTATCTTTTCAATAGTTTCATTACTATCTATTCAATAGGTAATTATAAAAATTTTATTTTAAAATATATTCTTGTACCGCTAAAGTTTTCTTTAGTATTTCATACATTGTAATTTTTTGGAATAAATATGTCAGATTAAATAAAGTCAATATGTCAAAATACAAAAATTATACATATATTCCCGCCAAAAATATCACGATATATAATATAGAAATATTTTTTGTCAAAACATATATAGATATATTGTTTTTCAATAATTATAATGTAGAATATAATATGCCATTATATTTAGAAGCTGTACTTGCTCTCTATGTACAAACCAATCCTATTAAAAATACAATCATACTGTTCTGCTTATTTTCCCAGAAGATGGTGATTTTATATTTTTCATTTAAAGTAAAAATTATATTTTCTTTCCACTCTAATTTTTCACTATTTTGCATATTGAACACCTTGCAACTAAAATAATAGTTATCTTTGTTACATTAACATCAGATTATATCTATAATATTAATATTATCACTTACGAACAATCAAACCGCCCCCTTCAAAACACTAATTTATCATTATTTTTATAATTATTTATACTTTAAATGACCCTTTAAAATTAAAAATAAAGAAGGCCATACGTACTATACGATTTGTTTAATTATTAATACGTAATAAATTAATATGTTTGTACTATTACCTTATTTTTATTTTCTTTACATATAAGAATCTTATTATATAAATATAAATACTTCATACCCTCGTGTCCCACTCTGGGGAAGGGGAGATGAAGCAAATTGTCTTTTGGGAAGCTTTACAATTTTGATGAATTTATTTAATAATTTTTTTCTTCAAAAAATAGCACCTTAAATTATACGTTTTTGTCGATCTTGTACATTGAAATTTAAAATAACTGAACTTATTTGAATTTTGGGTGCCCGTCATGTCTCGTCTGTATATAACCGTTTGTCTCTACTTTTTTAATGAAATATATACTGATATAAATTATATATATTAATTTGCCATTAATAATTAATAATTTCTATTGAATTATTGTTTACATGTTTATTTAATTAATCATTAAATTACAATTATTATTGAAATAAAATTTGAATTAGCTATTATTTTTAATTCATAAAAAGTTAAATATGGAGATAATTAACATTTTAGGAGAGAAAAGAATAATCCATCGGAATACATGACCAAGAATTGTATCAAGACCCATCTCCATTCATCTGGTAATCGTTATGTTGATACCTGAATTATAAATATATATATTATCGGATCAGCTGTACGACATTTGTCGAGAGGTTGGGTCGAGTCTGTTCGGATTGGTGGTTTGTTCGTTTTGAAAATGGTAAACACTCGCATGCTGTCTATCAAATCGTATACAATGCGATGTTGCCACTACTTTTTACACGATTTTGGAAACAGTGTTGAACGAATTGATAGAATACACCAGCTGCCAGCGCAATGATACGATTTGCGCGAACGTGGACCGTGATGCCCGTAATACAGTTATTGACCATATACTCAAATACATGATTTCTTTATCTGATCATTACAGTTTTAGTATGACAAAGTAATTCATCAACACAAGCTATTGCATTAATTAAAAATAATGATTAATTAAATTTTCATTTAATTGAAAATAATACCTTATTAAATATATATATATATATATATATATATATATATATATATATATATATATATACATATATCGATAAAAATTAAAAAGTAATTATAAATTATTACAAGTTAATTAAAAAATATCTCAACCGTGAGATATGTATACCTAAGGGTATATATATATATATATATATATATATATATATATATATATATATTTTAATGTGGATTCATAAATATTTTTATCGGTCTTACAGCCTTTATACAATAAAATATTATACTAATAGAATGACAGTCGGACTCTCCTATTTTATAGTAACCCCCATAAAATTGAAAATACAAATTACTAATAACACATAAAATAAAAAATCAATTAAATTAAAAATTAAAAATTAAAAATAGTACAAATAAAGTAATCTATATTCTATGTTAATAAAGGAGAATCTGATTTCCCCCACCAGCTTAAATTTAAATTTACTTTTCATTTCCGACGTTTTGAACAGTTCCGGCTCATCTTCAAGGACTAAACTCTAATAAAATTTACTTCATTCTAACTTTTTTATTTATTTTTTATTTAATTTAATTTTTATTTTACTATTTAGTTGTAATTTCTATTTCAGATTGTACGGTGGTGATTATAAATAAGGACTGCCCGATACTCATTATATTAGTATATGATATTATTGTAGAAAAACTGTAAGACCGATAAAATTTTTTATCAATTTACAGTCGAATTCTCTACCTTTTCAGCTGAAGCATTTGCTTCAGATATATGCTAAATACTTCTTGGTATCAGATATGCTCAATCCACTCGACACAGCTTCATCTTATATATGTGCATATTCAAAATGTGTACTAAATTCACTGCACAATTTCAGCGCCAATAATGAAGAAATTAATGAAATGAATTATAAACTCATAAAATTCAACAAATCAAGAAAAGAAATCAAAATAGAAGTCTTAAGGACATCTGCTCATGCAAACAGCACTGAAAATCGTATTGCCAGCAAAGCAGCCAAAGAAGCAGTTCTAATACAGCGTAAAAAATAAAATATAACAACGCCACAAATATGTTAATACGAAAAAAAATGGCACTACATGCGATAGAAATATATTGTAATAACATATGGATAGAGGAAAAAAAACAATAAAGACAAATTTTTTTCGAACCAAGTTAAATTTTACAATAATAGTTATTTATTTTTGAAAGTTCTTAATATTCTAAAAACATATCAAACTCGCCTAGTTATTTTGCTTTTCTTAAAAAATTTATTATAAATGTATACTTAGTCATTAGTTTTATTTTTTAAGTAGTTAAAAATTGAATAAATTTTTATTATTTATTAGACCAAATTTCTGAATCTAAAATTTATGTTCCTCGAAAAAAGTCCTATTTTCGTAACATAGATGGGGATTACGCTGTGATTTTATCACCAAGCCACGTAGAACCTAAACTTCCGAATGTATCTTAGAAAATGAAAAACTAAGTAAGAAAAAATGATAATAAAAAATCAACTACGACTCTTAAAATATTAATACAAAGATCTTATTTAACCTATAATTAAAAAAAATAACAATAATTAAGCATAAATAAATAAAAAAAATGTTAAAAACCTTTTTTTAAAAAAATGGTTAACAAATTTAATTAAACGGTAAAAAAGAAATAACATAGAAAAATTTAACTAAAAGTTAAAACATAAAACTATGCCCAGAAAATATTAAATATGAAAAATATTAAAATATAAAATATAAACAAATTATGCTCCAATGAGCAAAAACATCCGACTAAGTTTAGGTAATCTGGAGGTATCCCCGCTAAAACAATCGATTCAATTTCAGGTAACATTATATCATATTATGTTGCAAAATTCAGAAGGGATTTTATATAAGACCTATATATATATCTATATTTGGAACACTGTATCAGACAAATGACACAATCTTTATTCGAATTTGTTTTTTAAATTTTTTAATATAAATCAATAAAAACAATTGAAATTTGTTTTCAAATATTATATAATTCTTATTAATTTATTATTTTCTAAAATACGCTTATTTAGAATAAGTAATTTAAAAATAATTTAATACAATAAATAAAATAATCTATTTTAGGTAAATATCAAATAATGATTTAATTATTTTTTTAAATTACATAATTTTATATTAAGAATAGTCCAGAGTGCCATTATGTTCCATATAATTAGTATTTTTATATTCTTTACCCGATAGAATCAAGTACGGTTCTGTCAAATTATAGATTACCATTCCAATTTTAGATTAAAAATACAGATTTATAAGATAAAATTGTAAAAAAAAATAATACAATAAAAATGTAATTGTAAAGAAAAAAGTGCACGACAATCCTGACAAATTCAAATTTATGTAGATAATACGCAAAACCAGAAAAATTTAATATTTTTATTTACTACTTTCATATCATAGCATTGTAATAACAAATCTAATATTTTATACATAAAGCCAATAAAATGAAAATATTGAATTTCTTTATATCTAAAAATTATACGTGTAAAGAATGTCAACTTGGTTTTCTATAAAATGACGAAGAAAAATTCCTTAGATTACATTCCTGGTACTAAAAAATAATTCGAAATTTAAGTGTAGAAAAAAGGAGTTATAATGGCTGATTTATTGCGCAAGAATAGATTAAAAGGAATATTAAAAATTTAGAAAAAAATCAAAGAATGACCAACAAAAGCTGAAAAAATACTTTCAAAACTTTCAGAAGAGAATCGAAAATTAGCGTTATACATCACCTCGTAGGCATCTAATAATTTTGAGTAGGCTGAAATCTAGTCACTACGAAGTAAAAATAATTGAACTATTATGGTTATAAAATAGACAAATCTTAGAATGAAAAATTTCAACATTGTTATAGTAAAATTAAGAAAAAGGTGTAAACTAGGTCCTTTTATTTCTGTCTAGTAAATAATAATTTTATTTCAAATGCAAGTTTTAATTACTATACTGCAAGAAATTAATATTTATAGAATAATAATTTATTATGTTATTTGTTTAATAAAAAATAATTTAATAGAATACATAAACTAACAGTTTGAAAGAATTATAAAATAATAAAGTCAATTGTGTATTGGATTTTGTCATCCCAAAAATTAAGTATAATAATTAATTTTACAATTGTTGACCTTAAACAGACAATTTTGTATATATAAATTTTCGAAAAAAAAAAATTAATTTGAAAATATTATTCGCTGTTATCTTTATACTTATTTCAATATTCGTAATTAAGAGATCCCATTCTATTCATTAATGAAATAAGTAATATCATTTAATTTTTTATCGTTTTTTTTTTGTAACATTCCATAAACCAAAGTTTCGTATAAAATTGTGTAAATCATTGGTAAACAAATTTTGATATAAACTCAATATGAAGTTAATATATATATATTAATCGTTTGCGACCACCACGGCCCTTGACATTTATGAGTAAGTAATTTGGTTAGAAATTAGGTCGAGCTGATGTTTCTTTATTACTGCTCGTCTCCTAGTATCCTTATCTTCTACACTTAAATATACTATATATATCTGCATGCATAAATTAATAAATATTTCCATCAGTGTTACAGTCCAATATAAATTAAAATTAATACATAATAATATCAATACATATGCATATCAAAATTAATACACATATATATGCATATCTCTCTCTCTCTCTCTGTGCGTTTGTATGTGTGTAAATTTATATATATATATATATATATAATAAACTTCTTGTGACAAATGATCAACTATTCCGCTACTGATTTCATAAGAATATTATAAAATATAAATTTTGTATGGATCATTTATAATTTACATATTTAACTTGGGCTACTACGGCCCTGATTAATACTAGAACAATCGATAAAACAGAACAGCATTTTTTGTACATTTCAAGTTTCGTAAACTTCCACAGTATATTAAAAATCAGGCGCTTCAATCGATTTTAACTTCCGTCAGAGGTATGGAGCACTCTTAACATATCTATCTATTTATATATGTATGTTTATATATATATATATATATATATATATATATATATATATATATATATATATATATATAAGAAGTGTAAACTATTGAAAAACAGAAAAAATGTTATGTCTAATGCCAGTAATTTTATATTAGTTCTAATGCCATAGTACATATAATTATTTAATATTTTCCTTCTTCTTTCATTATAATATGTAACTCTTTTTTTCATATTAAAATTTCAATCAGGCTATGACTTCATTTTTTTCACGAATTTCAGACAAAAAATTTTCGAGTAGACCACTCGGCAAAACCAAGGCACGATGGATATAGGTTTTTACAAAAAATATTTCTATATTATATATCGTGATATTTTTGGCGGCAATATATGTATAATTTTTGTATTTTGCATATTGACTTTATTTAATTTGACATATTTGTTGTGAAAGTGCTATTGTGACAACGATGTACAAATTTCAGACAAATAGTACACAAATCTGGTAGCGGATTGATGTGCAGGTATGAAGGAGAGCTACCTGACACCAGACTTAATTGCACTCGATCTGCACCCATTGTTCGGAGCAGAGAACATCTGTGCGTATTCTTCACTTCTTGGAGAACCACTGAGCAGTGAACATTAGCAACACAACTTGTATTATTTTTTGACTTTATTTATATTCCATTACGTATTTATAAAATATCGTTCATTGTTTTTACATTCATGAGTTTAACATTAGTGTTTCCTGATTTCGTGTAAAAAAAAACAATTGTGATTCTTATTGAAGAATATTATATTAACTTCAGTAAACGTTGTTTTCCTTATTTTATAACAAGAGGTTATGGGCCCAGGCCTTGTGTAAACAAAGTGAATAAAGGCAATATAAAGTATAGAACGTTTTACGATATAGTGATTGAAAGTGCATAAAAGTGAAGTGAGTTTTATAAATTGAAGAATGGCAGGCTTTCGTTCAGCAATTCAAAAACTCAACAGTGAAAATTTTTCAATATGGAGCTACAAACTGCAGCTTATGTTGATGCGTGACAAGTTGAGGGAAGTCATTAAGAACGAGCCACCTATTACAATTGATGCCACATGGACCGCGAAGGATGAAGCGGCGCAAGCTACAATTGGCTTATCAGTAGAGGACAGTCAGCTCAGTCTTATCAAAAATTCCCAATCAGTGCGTGAACAATGGAATAAGTTGAAGGACTATCATCAAAAATCTACTTTCTCAGGTAGAATTCACTTACATACTGGCTCTACCATAGTGTAATGCAAGAGGGTGGTGATATGGTCGAGCACATTGCTACGTTATGTGAATACGTAGATAAACTTTTTGGTATGGGCCATCATATCGATGACAACACACTTGTGCGAATCTTTCTGTGCAGTATTCCGGAATCTTACGGTACCCTCATCAGAAGGTAGAAGGCCGGAGAAGGACCTTACACTTGATTTCGTCAAAAGTAAGCTGATTGATGAATTTATGAGGCGTAAAGATACATGGGAATCAAAAAATAATGCATCAAATGAAACGGCTATGAAGACCGTATATGCCGATAAAAGGAAAATAGAAAATGCACACTTGAAGTGTTTTTTCTGCAAGAAAAATGGCCATGCCAAGAAACAGTGCAGAAAATATAAGGATTGGCTGGCTAAACAACCAGAAAAGGCAAATAAAATGATCAATTCAAGTGCCATCGGCGAAGAACACTACGGTGGCTATTTAGTTTAAGTAGAAGTTTGCCTCAGAACCCAAAATGAAGAATGCTGGATAATAGATTCAGGAGCGACCAGTCATATGGCTCATGCGCGAACTTTCTTCGAGAGTCTCGACGGAGGCGGTACAGGATACGTATGTCTTACGGATGATGAGAACCGTGTCAAAATAGAAGGAATTGGTGTTGCAGCAATTAAATGTACAGACGGCAATAAGGTAAATTCAGTTATAAAATTGCATGATGCACAGAATGTCCCTGGATTAGGTGCAAATCTGCTATCCGTAAGTAAATTAACAAGCGACGGATATAAGACTATATTTGAAGAAGACAGCTGTAAAATTATGAAAGATGGAATAGTATTAGCGATAGCAAACGTAGCCTCAGATCTCTACAAATTAAGGGCGGAAAAACTCTTTGCAGAGAAGGCAATAGCTATAAATAACAGCTGTACTATACCTTTCCTGAAGGAATCTAAGACACAGACGCATACAGATCTCGACTTAATACATACAGACGTATGCGGCCCAATGCAGACCCAAACTCCAAGTAACAACAGATATTTTATGACCATTATTGACGATTACTCTAGGTATACGTACATTTATATAATGCGCCAGATATGAAATGTGAAAAGTTGATATTTCTTGGTTATTCCAGTGAATCTAAAGCTTATAGACTTCTAGATATAACAAGAAATAAAATAAAAATAAGTCGAGATGTGGAATTTATCGATAAAAGGGGCATCAAAGAAAAATTTCCACTTCAAGATATGTGTGACGTTATTTTAGACAATAAGGACATAATCACAGACGACAATTTTGATGACAATAATTCTATAGCATCATCAAACGAACTTTACAAGTTTTGAAGATAGTTCTCTCGCAAGTAATATTCAAGAAGGAAATATACCTGAATCAGGCGAGCATCTAGGTTATAATTGGAAACAGGCTATGGACGAAGAAATTCAATCGCACCATAAAAATGGCACATTGGAGATCATTCTGAAACCAGAAGGAAGAGACATTACGAAATGTAAATGGGTCTTCAAGGTTAAAAGAAATGCTAACGGAGATATAGACAGGTATAAGGCCAGGCTTGTCGCTTGCGGTTACTCGCAAAAATACGGAGAAGATTATGATGAAATATTTGCCCCTGTCGTAAAACAGACAACTCTTCGCACGCTATTAACAATAGCAGGCATAAATAATCTCCGGATTAAACATTTCGACGGGAAAACGGCATTTCTCAATGGGGTGCTTCATCAAACCATCTATATGAGGCAATCGGATGGATATATTATTCAAGACAGACAAAACATGGTTTGCCGCTTGAGGAAGGGAATTTACGGATTAACACAAGCGGCAAAAATATGGAATCATTGCTTGAATGATTGTTTGATTAAATTTAAGTTCAAACAAAGTAAAGCAGACCTATGTCTGTATATTAAGGACGACTGTCACAATAAAATTTATTTGATCGTTTACGTCGATAATTTTCTTATTGCTGCTAAAGACTCAAAGATAATCGACGAAGTCGCAGATTACTTACGAATCACATTTCAATTAAAAGAACTCTGTGATCTCAGCTTTTATTTAGGAATTCAAATAAGGAAAAATGAAGACGGGATATTCTACATAAAACAAGAGAAATATATAGAAAAAATTTTACATAGATTTGGTTTGCATAACGGTAAAATATCTAATATTCCTCTTGATCAAGGATATCTAAAAGCTCGAGAGGATATGACACCAATGCCGGAAAATGAGCATTATCAACAGCTCATCGGTGCCCTATTATATCTCGCGATAAACACGCGACCAGATATAGCTGCAAGTATAACAATTTTAAGTCAGTACAATAAGAATCCTACTATAACAGATTGGACGGAAGCAAAAAGAGTTGTTCGCTACCTGCATGGCACAATAAATGCTGAACTACGACTGGGACGAAGAGGAGACTTATCGAACCTTATCGGATATGCAGATGCAGATTGGGCTGAAAATCGTATTGATAGAAAGTCAAATAGTGGCTTCATTTTTCAATACTTTGGATGGCCCATTAGCTGGACTTGTCGAAAGCAACCGTGCGTGTCACTTTCTTCAACAGAAGCCGAATACATTGCACTTGCAGAAGCGACACAAGAAGGCATACGGATCCATCGCTTGCTTGAAGATTTCGAAGAAAAAGTACCAAAAAGTACCTTGATCTACGAAGACAATCAGAGTTGTCTGAAACTTTTAGAATAGAAAAAATCTAAAACTTTTAATCATAGAAGAAAGCATATAGATACAAAATTTCATTTTGTTGAAGATATGAAAGACAAACAGATCATGAATTACAGATATTGTCCTACTGAAAACTTGATAGCGGATATGTTAACCAAGCCACTCGGAAAAATTAAATTAAGAAGCTTTGCAGAAATGGCAGAATGACAAGTAGAACACAAATCTAGCAGAGCATTAATAAACAGGTAAAAAGGACAGTTACCTGACACCAGACTTAATTGCATCCGATCTGCAACCGTTGCTGGGAGCAGAGAAAATCTGTGCGTATTCTTCACTTCTTGCAGAACCACTGAGCAGTGAACATTAGCAACACAACTTGTATTATTATTTGACTTTATGTATATTCCATTACGTATATATAAAATATCGTTCATTGTTTTTACATTCATAAGTTTAACATTAGTGTTTCCTGATTTCGTGTAAAGAAAAATAATTGTGATTGTTTAAATAAAGAATATTATATTAACTTCAATAAACGTTGTTTTTCTTATTTTATAACAAGAATATTTATTCCAAAAAATTACAATGTATGAAATACTAAAAAAAAATTTAACCGTACAAGAATATATTTTAAAATAAAATTATTATAATTTCTTATTAGATAGATAGTAATGAAACTATTGAAAATATAGTTATTGAAAAAGACAGTAATTTCTAATATATAAATGCTATTGTCAAATAGTGTTACTTAATTAAAATCTATTTTAATATTTGAATCTGTACTAGTTTTCTTACAAAAAGTTTCTATATAAGCTGTTTATTATATAAATTGTATAAATTATACAAAGTGCCAATAACAGTATAATGATGTGTAAGATAAGAATAAATTTAAAAAGTGCTTTATAGAAATAACTATATATTTAAATATTTATAATATAATATATTAATTTAGGAGCTGTACTTACTCCTTATACAAAACTCAGTACTATAAATACACAATCATACTCTTCTACATTCCAAAATAATGATGGTTTTATGATATTTTACATTTGAATTCAAAATTATAGATTCTTTTCACGTTACTTTTTCTTATCCGTTTTATCTTATAGGGGTGCATATCTAAGTAACAACTCAAATGCATCGATTACACGTTGTGAACACTCAAAACTCTCATTTCCTCCGAAAATTATAAGTTTTAATTGTAGCTAAAAGACTATCCTGCAAAAAAATAAACATATTTGAAATTTTGGGAATTTCTTATGAGCTTTAGTTGTCATAAGAAACGATTTATTTAATAAAAAATTTGTAGCATGTATATAAATATTAAATCTGCTTAGGCAATAATAAGATTTTTGCCTGCATAAAATTTATATATACTTTAGGTTAGGAAAAGAACAATTACGTTCCTCTTATATTTTCATATTTATTTATTGGCTCAAGCTTGTACATCTGGCACCTATCTGTAATCTCAAATTTCCGTATTACATTACTATGTTTGCAATATGTTTGTATGTGTGTAGATATGTATGTATGTATGTATGTATGTATGTATGTGTGTATATTTATGTGCATATATATATTTTTTTTCTACACCAGGCTTCATAATTCTTTATTTGATTTCTACGGCATTGAATATTTTTTTCAGCGCCACCTATTCAAAAAATCAGAAATTAAAGTTCTCACTTTTTTATCTACAGAATTGATAACTTGCATTATAACCGTAATAAAATCGTAGGGTTCCTTTTACTCCCTCAATTCTATGAATAGAAAGATGAAACAAACTTCATTCGATTCATTATCCAATTCTACACCCGGCGCTATTCAAGTTTGATTTGTATTATACGTATAAAATTTATAATATTTGTTGTTATTTAATGTTACTGCATAGCGTCGATGTCTATAGTGCAGACGACAGTTGGATACAAAATTTCTTATTTTTTTAAACTAACTTTGAAAAATATTATGAAAGTAGTAAGGGATATTCCGGTTGTAGAATTTTTCAAAGATTCGTAGAAAATTTGTTTCAAGATTGTAAAATGTAAAATGAGAATGCAAAACGAACCCTACGATTTACATACTTTCATTTCCATTTTAATAGTTCATCATGGCGCTGGGATCGCGGTATGAGCACTCTTAAACTCGACTTAGTAGCGCTACTGCGGCACTTGATAAAAGTTGAACAATGACTAATTTAAGATTTCATTGTTCTGTTTGATTTTAAATAATGAAAGTATGCATTCAATGGTCAATGACATAATAAATTGTTAATCTACATTGCATTTAGAAGTTACTATAAAAATTTTAGGTATAAATAATTATTTTTATAAAATCCAAGATTTGGATGTTTATAAAAATTAAAAATACTTATATTCAATGTTGTTTCGCAAGCTATCAAATATTGTCATCTATTTGATATAACAAACAACATAATTTGACTGTCATTCATGTGAAGGTTAATAATAATGAATAACAAAAAAAACAATTAGTTAAAAAAACGAATGTATCACATTACTCCCTTTGCATCAGTAACGTGAATATAACAACCTGAAGGCAACCACAGTATTGATATTCGAAATATTATTATTATTTGTATAAGTACGGAGTTGGGTCTTTCGGATTCTTGGACGCATGGGAAACCCTTCGCGTCCCTCCCTAAGACCAGCAATCGCTATAATCGGCAAGCCTACCAGAACAAAAGTATTCTGTTTGCCATACCGGCTTTGATGTTCTCCACATCCAAGGATGTAGCCATTAAATACTGCCACATCCTTTCAGATATGTTTGGCCAGTGAGACAAAATATGTTCAGGGGTTTCGTCCTCTGTATGACAAAAGCGACAGGAGGGGTTCCTTATGAGACCCATTCTGCATCTGTGAGCAATAAGTTTACCGTGAACCGTGAGGATCTTGATAAGTACCTTGACCATTCTTCTACTGAAGTCGAGAATAACATTGGTCCGGTTCATTTCTAATATATAACCATTCTAGATAATTCTTTATAATTTACAATTGTATTCTCTTGTAAACTTCATATTAAAAAACTATTTTTTTTAATCAAACTTTCCTTGATTGCATTTCTATCTTTTATGGTAAATGAGTTACTAAGATAGTATATCGCAATACGTATATTATTCTATTATTATTTGGACCTCCTCCTCCATCTATTTTTCAGTTTTTCTTTATTAAAAATTTCTATTTTATCTATCCACACTCGTCTCTGTCTTATTACAATTTTCTTTATTTATTATTTAGATAAGATTCTATTGATATGTTATTCATTTAAAATTATTGTCTATAACCAATTAATTCTTTATTATGTTTTTCATTTCTTTTCTAGGAATTTTCATAGTTTTTAATTATCGTTGAGTTTGAAATATATCACCTTCATAGTATGTAATTATTACTCGTAATCAAACGAATCATCATTCCAAATTCTTTAATAGTCATCTTACTAAGCTATTACTCTCATCTATGTACGAGGGTGGATTGATAAGTTTCCGGCCTGTCCAAGAGATGGCGCCATTAGGCCTACCTTGAGGTGGCATTGTATAGTACCATCCTTAGATAGCTTGTAGCTATAGTTTCAGTCCGATCGTCATGTTAGTTTAGGTTTGAGAGCATGCTGAACAAGACGCCTTTGTGTTTTTTTTTTTAAAAATGGAAAACCTGGAAAATGGTGCTATCATCAAATACTTTTATTTGAAGGGGTTAACGCCGAAGCAAATTAAAGAAGAGATGGACTCATCACTGGGGACATCCTCCCCATCATATTCAACCGTTAAGCAATGGGTTTCCGAGTTTAAATAGGGTCGTGTGAGCACGCCCCATTAAGGTTACAACTCCAGATATGATCGAAAAAATCCATCAAATAGTTCTAAAAGACTGCAGATTAAAAGTGCGTGAGATAGCTGAGACCTGTAAGATGTAATATGAACGTATGCAAAATATTTTGCACCAACATTTGTATATGAAAAGCTCTGTGCAAGATGGATACCGCGTTTGCTAACAGTCGACCAAAAATTGATTCGAAAGTACATTTCTACTGCCAATTTGGCGTTGTATAAGCGTAATCCAAGCGAATTTTTGCATCGATTCGTAACCGTTGATGAAACTTGGGTCCACCACTACACTCCTGAAACCAAACAACAGTCTAAACAGTGGATTGGACATCAAGTGAAAATTAAACGACCTCATCTGGCGAAGAAAAAAAATCTTGTTTCATTGCTCATGTCAATCATTGCGATGGCTAAAATCAACGATCTGAAGTTTGAATTGATGTCGCACCCTCCCTACTCTCCAGACCTAGCCCCGAATGACTATTATCAGTTTCCTAACCTCAAAAAATGGCTTGGCGGTAAGAGATTTGCGGACAATGAAGAAGTAATCGAAGCTGTAAATGGGTATTTTGATGAGCTTGACGAATCAGTCTATAGAGATGGCATTACTAGACTAGAACACCGCTATGAGAAATATATCAGCCTTCGAGGAGATTCTGTTGAGAAATAAAAAAAAATTCTTATAAACGTTGTTTTTCTTGGCCAGGCCGGAAACTTATCAATCCACCTTCGTATAATAGTGCTTCCCGCAAATAATTTCAACATCCCGTTATAAGATTAAATCAGTTATAAAGGAAAGATATAAGAAAATAAATAAAATCCAAAATATATTTTATTATATATACAGTCTTTGTTATAATTTCTTATTCTAAATTATATTCGGCTTATTATTATAAATAATATCTCTGAAATTGGAGCTTATGGATTTTAAATTTCTAGGATCAACAATAAGAATTTTGTATTTTATAATATGATGTATGGAAGTGCCATATGGTATATTAATTATTGAAATGCATTAGAAAATCCAAAATAAGTTTATGTTAAACTTATAAATGATCTCATAATTAGGTACTTAAGGGAGCGGAGCCACGTGGACTACCATTGGAGGAGAAGTTGCTCCCCCAATATCTTAAAGAACTTGGATATCGGACACACATCGTTGGAAAATGGCATCTGGGATTCTATACGAAAGAATACACACCTATCCATCGAGGCTTCGAAAGTCATTTAGGCTATTGGTCAGGCCATCAGGATTATTATGACCATAGTGCCGTCGAAGAGGTAAGATTTGTCTTTTAGTATCGATATTTATTATTTTATATTGTCCATAAAGATTTTTATTACAAAAAGAAAAAACTTATAGCTTGAAATTTTTTCACACATATAGATGTTAATATTCATTTATTTAATCAGATTATTTACACATTTCGTTTTCGTGTTCAAATGTTTGTTTTGCTGATACGACATTATATTATTTATTTCTATCTCTCTCGCTCTTTCTCTCTCTCTCGCTCTTCTCGCTCTCTCTCTCTCTCTCTCTCTCTCTCTCTCTCTCTCTCTATCTCAAAAATACTTCCAATCCTTATAGATAAAAAATGTAAAGTAATAAAATTACTTAAATATTAGGAGACGAACTTAGTTTCCGACCTTTTTAACGGAAAATGGTCATTTATGATCGAAAATGGATACACGTTAGCTTAATCAAAATATTTTCCGTAATTTTCTACTACTTTTTCCCATCTTTCTAGCAATATTGCGATATAGTGGTGAAAGAACGTTGGCATTTTCGTGGGGATCCAATTATTTTCAAATTCTCGCACTTTTTGAACATGTCGGAGATGCGTATCAACAAGGTCGTGGAAAGCAACACTTTCCATTCGAGCTCCAACAGGGTGTTTTTAACGGCTTTCTTAACATGTGGCCGAGCGTTATCATACATGAGAATGACTTTGCGCCTATTGCTCTCGATTTCTCATCTATAATTGATAAATTACTGTTGCAAATCATTTAGTTCGCGTTTGTATAATTCGGCAGTGATGATTTCATTCGGTTTTAGCAGTTCGTAGTACAGCACACGCTGTTAATTCCACCAAATGCACAGCAATATCTTTTGAACGTGGATGTTCCGTTTTGGTGTCGATGTGGACGGTTGGATTAGGTCCACCTATGACTTTTTGCGCTTAAGATTGTCATAGTAGATCCACTTTTCATCACCAGTCAAAATACGCCACAGAAAACTCTTCTTTTTTGCTTGTGAAGCAAAGATAGTGCGATGTTATATTGATTGATTCATAATGGTACTTTCGGTCAAATCGTGTGGCATCCATTTTCTTTCTTTATGAATTTTTCTCATCGCATGTAACCTTTTGCCAACTACTCTATCAATGAATCCTAACTTATTAGCAAGTTCTTTCTGCGTTTGAGCTGATTTTCCGTCTAATAATGCTTGCGATTTATTATTTTCAAACTTTTTAGTTGTCCAGAACGTTTTTTGTCATTAACATCAGTTTCTCTCGTTTTCAACCGCTGAAACCACTCTTTACATGATCTAAACGATAGAGATTGCTCGCCATAACATTTTTTAATCAATTAATAAGTTTCTGCTACACTTTTTTTCAAATCAAAATAGTGCAAAAGAAGATGTCGAAAAAACGATTTATCATGATTTTCATTGATCAAGAAATTATAATGTTTATATAAATAAAGGCCCCTGTTAACTGAATTTTATTGGTAAATGCCAAAACTAAAAAATATGTACTAGATCCGACACATCTGACGTATATTTTCGTACTACTTATATCGCCATCTCAACATAAACGTCGGAAACTAAGTTCACTTCCTAATATATACATTGGACCTGATTATGAATATGGCATTGAAAGTTGTACCTTATGAAATAATAAAAATCTTGAAACACTATTTTTTTTCTTAAATCTACCAAAAATCAGAGACTGGGAATTATTTTTCTAATTTCTAAATGTCATAAAACTAACTTTGAAGAAAGCGAGCTATCAGGTCATAATTTTCGAATTTGTTTCGGGAGGGGGTTGAAAATAGATATTTATATAGTTATTACATGTGAATTCTCAAGATGTACATTATCTGCAAAAAATTTGTTCTTTTCATATATTCTAATAAAAATCATTACTTTACTTGATTTCATTTAATATTTTTCTAATATAATTAAAAATAATATGAAAGAATACATAATTTGCGGAGAAGATTGTTCAAATAATAATAATAATAATTGACTCAATAGAATTACTGGGGTCTCGATATGCGACGCAATATGGAGGCAGCCTGGGATCTTCACGGACAATACTCAACCGATGTTTTTGCAAAAGAAGCAGTTCGTCTCATAAAAAATCATAATATCAGTCAACCGTTATTTCTTTATTTTGCCCATGTGGCTGTCCACTCGGCCAACCCGTATAATCCACTACCTGTGCCCGATGAAATCGTCGAAAAAATAAATATAACAGAGTATAAAAGACGACGTTATGCTGGTAAGTTTTCAAAGGTATTAGGAATTTCTTATCTATTATTATTTCTTTTGATATTTATTGCCTTTTGTAGTTCTTTTTCTGATACTGTATTTATTGACTTTTTCTGAAACTTGCTTTGTCTACTTGTACGTATATACTTTTAAATTCAAGATTACATTATTCTATGTCTTTCGTGCTTGTAAAAAGATTTAATAATAGAAGGATTAAAACTCCCAATGAATATTATTACATTTGGTTGGGAAAGGAAAAAACATAGTACAAGTTGATAATAAAAAATAAAAAACAAGTATAGAATTTGTGTGTTATTTTTCCTATATCATAATGCAAATTATCTTTATATTTAACAAATTAAGTAATTATACACTATAAATTAGGTCAAACTTATATAATAATCTAAAAAACTATATAATTGCATAAATGACGTTTATTTTTAACATGTATTTTTATCAAATAATTCTTGAATCTATATAAATATTGAAAAATAAAAAATAATATTCAATTATTTTATTTATATATTTATTCTGCTTCATCTTGTATAAATACCCTATTAGACGTTAATTCTTTCATCTTTAAATTGAGAATTGTATTCATCTGAGTTCAAGTTTTATTATCTTATAATGCATTTTTTAGCGTCTGTTATAATATTATATTATTATTAATTTTTTATTTAACTTTTGAGCATTCGTCAATAAATTTAAATCGTCTATATAACTAAAATAAAATCTACAACTTAAAAGATTCACAATATTTTTCTAAACTTATAGGTGTCAAAAAAATTTCAGGTTTCTATGTTCGTTTAGAATGCATAAATTGTATAGGTGTTTCCTTCATTTGTGTTCATAGAAGTTCTTAGTATGCCAAAGTAATCACCTTATGCAGTTTCAGTAGGCATAAATAACTAAAGTTTGCATAAAATAAGTTTATTTTTTATTACTTATTATACTACTTTTAATATTTTAATTAATCTTTTACTGCTCAATCAATCCCAGTGCTGCAGAAATTTAACTACTTCTCGCATTGTTATCTTTTCTTATTAATATTAACTGTGTCTTAATTATTATATTTTTAATATTTAAATTTACAATAACTTTTTATATTAATCATCATTTTATAAATTATGCATACTCATTGCATTAAAACCATTATTTTAAAATTTTATTTTTCTTTCATTCTATATTTTTTTTTTTATTTTACAAATACCCTACAAGCAGATTGAAATTTTGCCATTTCTATAGATTTGCTTAGAAATTATATTATTTCTTTACTCTCCTTTTGACTAATTATTTTTTCATTTTACAGAAAACCTTTAATGTACCATAGGCTTGAGATAAGTTTAGCTTGTTTCACTTTATTACTTTTTTTCTCATATTTTTAATCAGCAATGGCAAGTGTGATGGATTCATCTGTTGGCGCTGTTGTCGAGGCGTTAGAAAAGAAAAATATGCTACGAAATACAATTATCGTCTTTACTACGGATAATGGTGGGCCAGCCGAAGGATTTAACTTGAATGCTGCCTCCAATTGGCCTCTACGAGGAGTTAAAAATACTTTATATGAAGGTATGCAAGGAAGCTTTTTTCTGCAATATCTCTTTTTAATACTGTTTTTTTATATAAATAATGCCTATATCAAAACCATAGAGTTATAATGGTTCTGCTATAATAGTGGCCATTGATAATGAATAATAACGATTAATATAAAATACTAAACACCAATATTTTAGATTTATTTATTTTTACATTATCTTTTAAGGTAATTTTTAATTTTTTTAGTGGATACGATACATTTCACCGGTATATCTGTTATAGTGTTGTATTTCAAATTAACTACCGCGAATATTTAGTTGGTGTTCCAACTGAAATTCAAGTAACAAATATGGTCTGCGAAATAGCACCTTTTTGAAGCTGGCCTCGAGATAGCACCTTTTTATATGGAAGCTATGATATATTTACTTAAAATTGTTGATAAAGTAACTTCCTATTTTGCGATCTTTTTTTGGGTGAAATTAAAAAAAATATGGCCTATTGCCTTCCGAAGATATGATAGAATATATATTTCGAATTTCAGTAGTTTTGATGTGTAACGTGCTCAAACAAAGACACTCTTTGATTTGTAAATTAGCATGAGCATAATATCCAAGTGTGTTAAATTATCTTTAAACATTCTGGTCTCTTTATTGTGATTGAGAAAATAAGACTTTTATAGAGCTCTAATATTCTATATCTATTATTCTCTAATTCTTATACAAAAAATGAAGTAAATAACATCGCTAAATTACAAAAGTGAACTATTCTGATACATTCTTATTTACATGAAAGTTTTCAACTTTTACTCAAATATGACAATGTAATATATATTGTTTTCAAATTTACAACGGCATAATATAGAATTGACAACATATACAGGATATTGAAAAGTAACGGAAAGATCGCTGTTATTTTATAAATAAATGTTGATACTTATTTGATTTGCATTTGTATTTCAAACATGTGACGTTTGCTTTTCCCCTCGGAATAGCTTACGCGGTAGCGCCAGGATCAGTTTGAAAGAAAAGGGAGTTTTCGGATTTAGTCGGGAAAAATTATGATTGTTTACTTTAAATTTATATTATACCTTATATTACATTAAACTTAATTCCGCACGCTTCTTATTCAAACGGTGTTTTATAATTCGCACTTATTAAATGAGTTTCGCGCACTAGGGAGTGTTGAAACGAACGAAACTTGATCGTGTTTGACTGAGTACAGCGCGCCCAGGAGGAAGTGTTTTGTGGAATAGTAAGGCCACTGGTCTTCAATGAGCGCCACGCAACCAGAATCGCGAGTCTGCTATTCAGGATTTTCGGAAAGGGCAGGATTACTAGAGCTCTGGAATCAGGACAGCTCTGGGGAGCTTCTTTCGGCCGTAAGGCCGAAGAGAGAATACTGCTTTTGTGGCGGAAAACTCGCCCTTTTATACACGAAAAATTAATCGATCGGGTGTTTACGCTACCTCTCGACTAAATTCGTATCGAGCCACCGAAAAATAACAATAATAATTTTAAAATAATATAATAATAATCGTAGTATAGTTATAATAAATACAATGTTTAATTTGCGAGCTTGCCCTTGAAGACGCTTGTATTCCTATAATATAAATTATATTATAATAATTTCGGCACTGTCTTATAATAGTACTTTTTAATTTATTTTTTTTTTGTATTCTAAGTAATATTTAGGTGTTATAATAATAATCATAATTATTATAACAAATTACAACAACAACAACAACAACAACAATAATACTAATAATAGTAACAGCAAGAACAGCAACTATAACTCATATTGACATTCTTGGGGACGTCGCACATCATTAATTCTTTATGTATTTCTAATAAGATTAATTTGCACGTATATTTATATATACGTGCTGTATATTAAATAATATGAAAGTATCAAAAGCGAGAGTTTTATATTATTTAATTAAAATGGAGCGTCCGAAATACAGTGGCTAGTGCCTTTACTGTATACCGAGGTCGTGGGCGCGGGGAGCGTGGGAGTGCGGGACACCTTTTCCACGCTGGCTACCGAGGCCGCGGCTCTCTCTCGCGATGCGCGAGACTCCCCCTTTGTTCACTCTTGGCCTAAGTTCACAGGGCAGCTAAATTCAATATTCGCACTCGTATTATTTTAATTTTCACACGTTCAACCGCTAATGAGGATCATTGCCCGATTATTTTAATTTCGCGTATTATTTTGAAATTAAAGTCTTGCGCGTATTAGGCTGTATTGAGTATAAAGCCTGGTCGTCGCAAACATTTCGAATAATGCGACCAGTTAGGCCAAAATTTGATCAATGTGTTCAATATTATTATGAGTATTATCATCGTTATAATTAATAATTATTTTCAATTTTTGTAAGTGTATAAAAAGTTCTTTGATATAAAATGAATTGAGTTTTGGACACAGATTCAACTTATATTTATTTATTTCAAGACTAACTTACTTCACTAACACAAGAACAATAGAGTAGTTTAATAAAAAGAATTAATTTTTAATAGACAGGCATATAATGAAATTTAATTAGGGTTTTATTTAGGTTTCATTTTAATTTCCATTATGCCTTTACCATGTTTCATGACTGTTTGATGTGTAAATTGTCTAAGGTGGAGTGCGGGGCGTTGGATTAATTTGGTCAGCCCTTTTGTCTCGGCCAGGACGTGTCTTGAATCAAACCCTACACATCACGGATTGGTTACCGACGCTGCTCCGTGCTGCCGGAGGTAACCTTAGCGATGTTCATCAAATTGATGGAATGGATGTTTGGGAGACTCTTGCGGAAAATAAAGAGACACCCAGAAAAATAATCCTGCATAACATTGATGATATTACGGGTGCAGCGGCTATTACGATTGGGGAATGGAAGTACATGAAAGGTATGGTTTTATTTTGCTGAATAATCTGTCTACTGATAGATATTATTTAACTATATGAAACTTGAACATTTTACTAAAAAATGAGTTTGACATGTTTAGTAATAATATACTTTATTACTTGGAAAAAGTTCATTGAGATCTTATAGTTTCTTATATTTTCTACAAATAAAAAAATATTTAAAAGGATGGCATTTTACTGAATATGCACATTCATACAAAATTAAAATTTTTTCATTCAATATACCTAATTTTGTATAGAAAACGAAATGAAATGTATGAAAATATGTAACTTATTATTACCAAAGATTTAGCAATGAGATATATCTTAGTTTTCAATTAAGAAAATTAAGGGCCTTTTAAACATTTGTCTAGTGAACAAGGTAAAGTGCTCAAAAATAGTTTTTTTTTTCTCTATTTTTCAGTATTTTAGAAATCTATAAAAATGAATGGAAATTATTTTTATAGATACTTGATCAAAAACGATGAGACCAATATCATTTAATTATAAATTTTTTTAAATTGTTTGATACAGAATCAGTTTAGAAGAAAAAAAAATTTTACTATTATATAATGTTCCTTTCTTGAAATTGTGCTTTTCAAGAAAAAAATGAAGCGTTGTTTTCAAATCATAAAAGCAGACAGTGAATGGTAGACCATTTTATTTGGTTAAATTTTGTTTTATCTTTCTACCGATACATATACTTACAATATGTATTGTTAATTAGCAATAATAATTATTTCAGAGAATCTTTTGGAGATTATTCATTAATACTTGCCAATCCTAAATATATAGAAACTGTATAGTTTATAGATTTTGCCAATAAAACAACATCATTTTTTTCAAATCATGTAGAAAATATATCTGTTGATATACTCAGTTAGCAAAAGTCATTAGTTAACATATTATAAATCTAAAGAGATAAGTCGCGTATAAACTCTCTATAGCCTTCATAAATTGTCAATTATTAGGAAATCAATAGTGATTAACTCCACATAATTTTTATAGTAGAACTGTTTGGTTGTCTTCGTATTGTTTTACAAAGTTTAACTCATTTTAAATTCATAGTAATTATTTTTCTTAACAATTTTATTTTATTAAGAATACAAGTAAATAAGAATTAAGCAGATACTTTTGACATGATCGAAATTTATTCTATTATATTTGTTAAAACGCCGAATACTCACTATATATAAAATAATTGTTTCTTCTACTGATTAACTTAATGAAAAATATTTCATTATCCGTAAAAATTATGATAATTAATATTGGTTGTACAAGTAAGTTTTCAGCGTTCTTTTTCCAAAATATGAGGTTTTATTATAAAAACATGAAAAATTTTACATCGGAAGCTATAACTTTTTCCGATATTTCTGGCAATTTATGAATTTTGGAATCAAAAAATTTCTTTCGAGCCCAAGAACGCATCGAGCCATTTTTTAATTTCGTCTACTGCACTGAAGCTTTTCGCCATAAGACCGTTCTGCATTGATCGAAACAATAGGTAGTTAGATGGTGTCAAGTCTGGACTGTAAGGTGGGTGAGGCAGAATATCCTATACACTATTCTTCAAATAGTTTGTGACCGAAGCCGCCACATGTCACCGGGCGTTATCGTTATGAAAAATCACGGATTCATGCTTAGTCTCCAATTCATGCCATTTTTCTTGTAATGCTTACTTCAAACAAATAAGTTGGGTTCGATACAATGATCTTTTGGTGGTTTGACTACTCGGAAGTGGTTCATAGTATATGACACCCTTTTGATCTCACCATATGCATGAATATTTGTGAATATTTCCTATCAGCATTGATTCGGCGGGCTAACCTTGTTTTGTATACTATTATCATAATAAATCAATCAAATCAAGTGACAATACAATGCAAAAAAAAATTTATTCTTGTATCGTCTTGTCACTGGTGTTGTTCGATAAAATAAACGACACCAGAAGAAATGCTCAAATATAATGCTACAGGAGAAAATTGTACTTTCGAGTTCCAGCGGTAGAAAAAGATGTCCAAGTGTCTCGAGACCATGTTTTCGGAAAGTATCATGTTCGAACTATAGGAAATGTCTTGAGACGATTGCTATTAAGAGTTTTGTATTGGGGAGATAGAATACAATGTCCAAGTATCCCGGGACGACTCTTACTGGGAGTGTGCGTGTTCGAATAATAGAATACGAATATTTTCATAAAAGTGGTACTGACCTACATCGACATTGTTTCCCACTAACTATACACGAAATTCCCCGTAGAAGTCGTTCAAAAACACCTGGAAATCGCATTCTATCATTCGAACACGAAACTCCCCGTAGAAGTTGTCTCGACATACCTAAACATCGTTTTCTACCAACTAAACACAATACTCCCCGTAGAAATCGTCTCGTCATACATAGACATCATCTTCTACTGTCCGAATTGGAAACTCCCTGTAGAAGTCGTTTCATAACACCTGGAAATCGCATTCTATCATCCGAACGTGAAACTCCCCGTAGAAGTTGTCCCGACATACCTAAACATCGTTTCCTACCAACTAAACACGATAGACCCAGTAGAAGTCGTCCCGAGAAAGCTAGCATCGCTTCGTAACGACTAAACACAATACTCCCCATAGAAGTCGTTTAGAAAGATCTAGATATCGTATTTTACCGTCTCAACACGAATCTTCCCATAGAAGCTAATTTCCTCATACCTGGATCTCGTTTTCTATCAACTAAATACAATATTCCGCGTAGAAATCGCCCAGAGACACATGGACATTGCATTGTATCATCCGAACACACAACTGTCTATATACATCGTCTTGAGGCAACGAGATATCGTAATCAATCGCCCGTACACACCAATACAACATTTCTCAGTAGAAACCGTATATAAAATGTGTATATATAATATGTACAATATAATGTACATACAATATATATATATATATATATATATATATATATATATATATATATATATATGATATTTCGTATATTTTCAGTTTTTCAATTAAATACCGTGAGTATTTTCGTAGTGATGCCAACTGAATATATATTACATATTTCCAGTGCCGGATTAACCTAAGGGCTAGAGGGGACTACAGCCCAAAACGCATTATTAAGTGTGTTTTAATCACATTGAAATGTGTACATTTGAAGCTTTTTGAGATGACTGTACTCAATGGCACTATTTTTTAGCTGGCAAATCCTAAGTTTTATTTTCTTCTGTATATCAAAAATTAGTCCGGAAAGGGTCAAATATTTTTGTGTTACTTATCCCTAACATTTTACATTTTACATAAACTTTTTTCTTAGTTGAAGTGCCAAAAACACTCGAAATCTTGTTTTTCCATAAGAGCAGATGTTAAATTAAATTTGACATTAAATTAAATTAAATTACTATTATAATAATATAAATGGTAATAAATTATGTCATTTGTAGAACCTTTACAGCAAGATCCTGCATTTTGGCCATTCAAATTGAACGAAAAGGAAAGTGAAAGAAGAAAGTATTTAGAAAAAGAATACATATTTTTTCAAAATATAAATTCAGATTTTAAATCTTCTAAGCGAGAATATAGAAAACAAAATAGGTATTTTTCAGCTAGCCATTTACAGAGATAATTAAAAAATGGCGAAAAATGCGAGCGGAAATGGCTTATGTTTTCCGAATCTCAAGGATCAATTTATTGTTTTGTTTGTAAAATATTCTCAAACGATGAAGAAAATTCATTTGTAAAAAATGGATTTTCAAACTGGAAAAAACAGAGGAAGTAATATGTGCGCACGAAAGCAGTAAAGAGCACACTCGACGCATGATCAAATGGATTGACTACACGAATGAAAAGTTACATATAGATAGAGAGATGATAAATGTACTAAAAAATGGTGGGGATCCAGAGCAGATGCTACTAAAGCCTTAATAAAAAATTTTGATGGAATATATAGAGATTTTGGAGATACTAGTTGAAGACGAAGATCAAAAAACAGATACCAGGCAGGATGCTAAAGCTTTGATAAAGAACATTATAAAATTAGAAAATTTATGGCTGTTTTTTGGTATCGTGTCTTAAATCGATTTTATGTTACTAGTATGTACTTACACATAGTTGATGTAAATCTAATTGCAGCTAATAATATATTAATATCTGAAATTGATTTTATCAAGAATTTAAGAAATCAATTTGAAAGCATAGAGAAAGAATCGAAAGCCCTTAGTTCGTTTGTCAATAAGGAATATGCTGATTTAAGTGAAAGAAGAAAAAAGAAAAAATTTAGTAATCACGAAACGGAAGTCGATTATCTACTGGGTTCAGATAAATTTAGAATTGAAACATTTTATGTAATTATTGATAAACTTCCAGCGAAATTACATAAACGTAGTGAAGTCTACAATTATGTGGCACAATTATTTGGTTTTTTATGTAAATTATTATCCATTGATAATTGTAAACTAATTTCTAAAACAAAAGCACTTATAGAAGTCTATTCAGATGATCTGCAAGACTGTCTAGTCTTTGAAATAGAGCATTTTGTAGCGCGACTGAAATTACAACCTAAAGGTTTTTTTTCAAATCGTACAGATGCAAAAGAAAGTTCAAATGATGATGATTTAGGTCCTTTACAGGTATTAAACTGGATAGTTCATCATCAAATGGTAGACATTTTTCCAAATGTATATATCGCTTACAAATTGTTAGTTATAATCCCGATAGCTAACTGCGAATCCGAAAGATCTTTTTCCGTATTGAAGCGTATAAAAAACGTTCATAGATCTACAATGCTAAATGATCGCATATCATCTTTATCAATATTAGCCATAGAATCACAAATACTTCAAACTATTAATTTCGATAACTTAATACGTGATTTTTCAGAGGCAAAATCAAGGAGAAACGCTTTAATTGAATATCAATTTTGTTAATTATATCAGATATTAAATAATAATAATTGGTTAAATTGTACTATGTTTATTATTACTCCACAACTTAGAAAATTATTACTTTAATTTTTAATCGAGCGTTTTTTGCGGCCCTTGAAGGGGCCTCGTCTGTCCCATAACCCCGGGCCTCGCATGCTTTTAATCCACCACTGCATATTTCGTATATTTTCAGTTTTTCAATTAAATACCGTGAATGTTTTCATAGTGATGCCAAAAAAATTCAAGCAAAATGTTGGTATGCGCATAGCATATTCTTTAAGCAGACGATGCATATTGCCTTTTTATGCAGAAGTGACGATATATTTTATTTATATATACATAGTTTCGAGGTTGTTGGTAAAGAACCCTATTTTGCCATCATCTCTTTTGTTCGAACTAAAAAAGTAGTCTCTTTTCACAACTCTGAAGTTAATAGAATGTATAAAAATAAAAATATAATTGTCATCACAAACTATATTCAGTGTGATTTGGCATACAGAATCATTTTATAAAAGAAGAAGAAAGGAAGACAGAGAGAGGGAGAGAGAGAGAGAGAGAGAGAGAGAGAGAGAGAGAGAGAGAGAGAGAGAGAGAGAGAGAGATTTTCTCACGTAAGGGAAAATAAAATTTACAAAAATCAAAAGATATCCATAAGGTGTGAAAGTACTTTTTTTATGTTATTTAACGTCGCTCTATTTATGCTTCCATATATCGGTGCTAATCAGCGACGGAGGTCTACGATGTGTTTGTAAACAAAACACATGTAAATTATTACAGCGGTGCTTGTGTCAATCGGCCGAGACCGGGATTTGAACTCGGATCACCAAGTTACTAGTCATTCGCTCTAGCGATTGAGCCATCGTAGGCCTCGGTGTGAAAGTACTGTCAGATTAACCTGAAGAACAAAAAGGATTATACCAACAAACGTCACGCCTTCTTTAGTATACGAATCCTAAAGTTGGATATGATCGATCATTCGCCTGAGCTGGCCTGGTATTAATACTTTAAGCGGACTACTTTGAGTTGATGTTCGTAATTCAAGATACCACCTAGTAACCGCTGGCGAAACTGATTGTTAAAACAATTAACTTAATTTATTGATGAAAGTAAAATGATTTTCAAGAAAAAACATAGCCTATGTTTTTCCCAAGATAATATAGAATCTATATGTCAAATTTCAGAATAATCGGTTCAGTAGTTTTTTTCGGTTATCGTGTACAAAGAAAAACACGCTTTGTCTTTATAAATTAGTATGATATGATATGATATGAAGTATGATATGATATGATATGATATGAAGTATGATATGATATGATATGATATGAAGTATGCTATGATATGATATTATATTATATGATATGGTATGATATGATATGATATGATATGATATGAGATTATATGATATGATATATATATAATTAAATTTTGGTTAGTTTTATTTGGAGTCTTTTAAATAGTAGGTACTGATTATATTTGTACAACCGTTTGATCTCAAATAAAATTATTCATACTTCAAAAGAAATCATTTATTAAAAAAATTTTTATAAAAATGTTTCTACCCGAATATCAAACTAGATATCTTTACTAATATACGATTATATGAAATGGATTTTTTGTGTATTCAAATTGTGAGAAGAAAAAAGCAACCAAAACCAAATAGAAACGCCAGGAAAACTGATTGATTTATATGTGCACAGCTTTTGACTTTGAATAGAATGTGTTCATTTTGAACGAAGCTGAATAGAAACTGTTTTACGAAGAAGAAGAAAGCAGTTTCGTGTGCATGGATGACTTTTTTGAACGTCCTATTGGTGATTTCATGCGAACGCTTTTATAGGTCTCTTGCTCGCTTGTAAGAGAAGGAATATTGAGCAAACGTATGAAACTCAATTATCTTTTATAATCTATAGTAAAAATGGAGTTTCTGTTATATACCTATTTTATTATCACATGCCTATTCATATTTTCTTCAATTTCTCAAAAAAATGTTAAACTTATATTATATATACTATATTATATATACTATGTAATCACAACTAGATTAAGCTATTTCGATGATTTAGCTTATTTCAATACTGAATATAACTTTTTGATATTTATATAAGTCTAAATTACTCTGTATAATAAACATTAGAATATACAGTACGTATACAGGCGTAATAAATAATTATTCAAAGTCAACTGACTATATTGCAAATAATTAATTATATGGCACAAATAAAAATAAATGATACATAGTTTTATTTTAATAATGCGAATTTGCGTAATAAGCCTAGATAAAATCAAACAATAATCAATACGTGAAACAGACAAATTGGAATGAAACGAACTTTTATATTATTTTGATTTTAATTAAAATTTTTCGAATTTGTGCCAATTTCTTGCAGCGAATCCAGCAGTCAGTATACGAAAGACTGTGGGAATTTTATTTTTCAACATAAATTATAGCACGTCAGATCTGAAGGACTGCTTAGATACTTACACGAAACAAGACAGAAGAGGGGGCCAATAAATAAAAAGGAGAAAGCATCTTATGTCGAAATCGCCTGCGGAACCCTTGATATACGGTGATTTGTATGAATAAGTGATCCCTGCTATCAGATGGGGTGCTTATACTTGATTAGATCGGTTATCCTTGCAGATTTGGCAAAATTTTTGCAATATTTTATATTTAATTTAATATTATTATTTATAATTGAATTAATTAATAATTAATTTATAATTTTCATATATTCTGTAGACTTTATGTAACCAGATTTAGACGAAATAATTCATTCCGTTATTTTACTCATTTATATACTCGTGTTCTATGTAAAAATCGAAAAATGGTCCAAATGCTTTTAGTTTTCGTTACCTTGAATTTTGAAAATTATATTTGAAAAACTTTAATAATTTTGTTATATATAGGTTTGACATTTTAATATTTTTTTGTCTCTCATATTATTTTACCCCTCATCCCACCTTTTTATTCGCGTATTTCCTAATTCTCTCACAGAAGCCCGAAGTCCCATCCAGATCTCGCATAGAACAACACAAATAATTTGAAAAATAAATGGTAAGCTATTTAGAGAAAAAATTTAATTTTCTTTACTGTAAAGCAAATATTTGCGATTATAAGTTACATTTTCTTCTAAATTCATTGAATTAACAAATTTAATTAATATGTAAGGTATCTAATATTATGGTCTAAGATTAGGCACAAGTCGATATAAATTAATCGCTATATGAAACATTTCAAGTATCTTCGTAAAAAGAATAAAATTTTAATTTTATTATCCAATATTTCTATTTCAACATATAAATTAATATTATTATTCATACATAAACACTAAGCTGATGAAGATTTCGAGGCATCTTATTCTTCAAATAGATGAATTTTACTTATGTAATAATTATGATTATTTTATTATGATAAACAGTGTTTGCGCCTATGTTCAAAATAAAAACTGTAGTGACACAAGTACAGAGACAGTCTACTCGAATTTTATCAGTATATATTTATATGTATGAAATTCTTATACTAGAATATTCTCTTCACAGCATCAAATATTCATAGTAATGTCAAAATAAAATCCAAAAATTCGATTTTGTCGGATAACTTACTTTGGGAGCTTACAGTTTAATAATTAAGCGTGGTATCACCAAGTTATTACAATGTTTCGACACCCCTTGGTAAATAATGTAGCATATATAAAACTTTAAATTTCGCAAGGAAAGAGAAATGATTAACTTTTCCGTTGGATTCATATAATAATATATATCGGTATTTACGCGAGACGCTCGAATGAAGCGAGAAGCCGGAAACGCCCCGAGCTTGTCAAGCTTTCGAACTTCCCCACTTCCTCCAGCCCACCACGTCGCCACCTGAATGCTATCTTCTTTTTTATATACTGCATCCAGGCACTACGTACAACGGGAAGTGGGATCGCTGGTACGGTCCTTCGGGTCGCGAGCACCCTTACGAGCTGGAAAGCGTAGTCAGGGGTTGCGCAACGGCCAAGGCGCTGACCAGGATAGGTCTAACCCTGGATGTGGATAAGGTGCTGGAACTGAGACAGGCGGCGAGTGTCGAATGTCCCAAGGAGCAGCAAGCGAGCCAGTGCAACCCGCTCAAAGCTCCCTGTCTCTTCAACGTCCGTCTAGACCCCTGCGAGAGGCACAACTTGGCTGGCGAGTAAGTTATGAGTTTTGTATGTGCTGTGTGTATATGTGCTTATATATGTTTATATACATATATATATACATATACATATATATATACATATATATATATATATATATATATATATATATATATATATATATATATATATATACTAGCATCCCCCGTCTCTGCTTCGCCCGAGATAATAATTTAAACGATTTCATAAATAATTCAATAATATCTAAGTAAAAAGTACTCTATATATAAAAATCTGTTTCTATAAATAATTTATCGTAATTTACCTATCGTCGCTTTTGCATAAACAGCTGCTTTAATGTAGCGTCAACTTCAAAAAGTTGATATTTTGCCGACTATTTTATACAATATATGCATATTAAATAATGTTTCGATGGAGAAAATTGTACTTTCGAGTTCAAGCGGTAGAAAAAGATGTCCAAGTGTCTCGAGACCATGTTTTCGGAAAGTATCATGTTCGAACTATAGGAAATGTCTTGAGACGATTGCTATTAAGAGTTTTGTATTGGGGAGATAGAATACAATGTCCAAGTATCCCGGGACGACTCTTACTGGGAGTGTGCGTGTTCGAATAATAGAATACGAATATTTTCATAAAAGTGGTACTGACCTACATCGACATTGTTTCCCACTAACTATACACGAAATTCCCCGTAGAAGTCGTTCAAAAACACCTGGAAATCGTATTCTATCATCCGAACACGAAGCTCCCCGTAAAAGTTGTCCCGACATACCTGAACATCGTTTTCTACCAACTAAACACAATACTCCCCGTAGAAATCGTCTCGTCATACCTAGACATCATCTTCTACTGTCCGAATGGGAAACTCCCTGTAGAAGTCGTTTCATAACACCTGGAAAACGCATTCTATCATCCGAACGTGAAACTCCCCGTAGAAGTTGTCCCGACATACCTAAACATCGTTTCCTACCAACTAAACACGATAGACCCAGTAGAAGTCGTCCCGAGAAAGCTAGCATCGCTTCGTAACGACTGAACACAATACTCCCGAAGTTAATTTCCTCATACCTCGATCTCGTTTTCTATCAACTAAATACAATATTCCCTGTAGAAATCGCCCAGAGACACATGGACATTGTATTGTATCATCCGAACACACAACTGGCTATATAAATCGACTTGAGGCAACGAGATATCGTAATCAACCGCCCGTACACACCAATACAGTATTTCTCAGTAGAAACCATATATAAAATGTGTATATATAATATGTACAATATAATGTACATACAATATATATTAGATATTTCGTATATTTTCAGTTTTTCAATTAAATACCGTGAATATTTTCGTAATGATGCCAACTGAAATTCAAGCAAAACGGTATGGCGAATAGCATATTTTCTAAGTAAACCATGGATATTGACTTTTTAAGCAGAAGTGACCATATATTTTATTTATATATACATAGTTTCGAGGCTGTTGGTAAAAGAACCCTATTTTGCAATTATTCAAACTAAAAAGAACAGTCTCTTGTCACAATTCTGTAGTTAATATAATGTATAAAGACAAAAATATCATTTGTCGTCACAAATTATATTCAGTATGATTTGGCATACAGAACCATTTTATAAGAGAAGGAGAAAGAAAGACAGAGAGTTGAGAGAAAGAGAGAGAGAGAGAGAGAGAGAGAGAGAGAGAGAGAGAGAGAGAGAGAGAGAGAGAGAGAGAGACAGAGAGAGAGAATTCCCCACGTAAGAGAAAAGAAAATTTAGAAAAATCAAAAGATATCCATAAAGTGTGAAAGTACTGTCAGATTAACCTAAAGAACAAAAAAGGTAATACCGACTAACGTCACACCTCCTATAGAATACGAATCCCAAAGTTGGATATGAACGTTCGTTTGAGCTGGCCTGGTAATAATACTTTACGTGGACTACTTTGAGTTGATGTTCGTGATTCAAAACTCCGCCTAGTGGCCGCTGGTGAAACTTATTGTTAAAACCATTAACTTAATTTATTGATGAAAGTAAAATGATTTTCAATAAAAAACATAGTCTATGTCTTCCCAAGATAATATAGAATCTATATGCTAAATTGCAGAACAATCGGTTCAGTAGTTTTTTCAGCTATCGTGTACAAACAAAAACACGCTTTGTTTTTAAAAATTAATATGATATCTATATGCAGAGTTATAGCAGGGACAAGAAGCGAACTGAGCAGCTTTATGCAATACACGATATAGTGTTAGCTTTGGCTCCGATGTGAAAATATATAGGGGCAGTTGACCCCGTTGTCACTGCACCGCGCCACATCGCTCGCTCCTCGCGCCTTTCGCGTTTCTTTACGCGTGAGATATGTATATATATTAAACGTTTGACTTTGTCGCGAGATCATGCATAATAATAATAAACGCGTACAAATATATTGCTCTTAACAGTTCAAGTGCATTTATATATATATATATATATATATATATATATATATATATATATATATATATATATATCATACACCTGTGTCAATTTTAGTGTCTTTTGAACTCTTTCTTATTAATATTTTTAAAAAATGCTTATGAAAGAACATAAATCAATATCATTTATTATTAGAATATTTATTAAATTAAAATTAATAAACAAGTTAATTAACATCTTTTGAAAAATACTAATTAAGTATTCAAACATTCAGATAACAAAACAATAGATAAAGAATTTAAACTAATTTTTATACTTGCATTATATTCAAGAATAAATCCATCTTCGTTTTATTTTAAAGATGTATAAAAAACGAGAAATATTGGATAAAGAAATAGCTTGATATTGGTAAAAGCTCGGTCAAGCGACCGTTACAAAGTAGAATTATAAATTAATTAAGATTCGTAATCGTGGCGAGATATCGTATTTATAGTACACCATTCCTCCTCCTTTATTAATCACGTTAATAATTTTGATATAAATGTACCTCATTTATAAAAGCTTTGTAACTTTACTATTAAAAGTATTATTCTTCCGTCTCTATATAATTTTTCAAATTTCATTTCATAATGTAGATGTAAAATGAAAAAATCAATCCCCCTGCTCTTAATGCGACCAAAAAAAAGGCATACAACTTTTAGATCCATGAAAATAAAAGCATATGTCTAAATAATAGGTTCCTTTGTTTGGTAACATCGCTACTTCATTTTTCATTTAAATTTAACCATGAAAATTCATAATACTGAAACTATGTTTTTTTTTTTTTTTTTTTTTTATTGAGCTTACCCAAGCCTATAAAAAGACTTATACAGCTGAAACTATGTTAACACAGGTACTATTTTAATAGTATACTAACTTTCGATGCGCTCCCGCGTCTCCTAATAACTTTGTTTATACTATGGTATAAAGTTATAAATTCTTGACAATCAAGATACATAAAATAAACAATTTATTAAACAAATTATGTAGACAAAATTGTTAAATCGAGTAGTAAAAAAGCGTCTGAGAAAAAAAATTATTACTATAGAATTATTATTACAGATAGCATTGAGTTAAACAATAATTTTTCCTTAATTTTTTTTGAGTTTTAGAATGAAATCTGTTACTTTTACATATTGCCTTTGTTAATTATACAAAAATTTCTTGAAATTTATAATGATATTAAAAATACAGGTTATGTGATAGCGATTTAAACGACCATTAGTTAATGTATACATAGAAGCATTTTTATGACCCTTAATTTTAATAATGACTATATATAATAGATGTAAATAAAGTTCTTTAGGATTTGTTTGTGGATATAATTGAACATGCCACTCTGTCCAAGAATATTATCATACCCCATTAATGTTAAAAGAGCTTACTTCTCTAAACAGATCGGAACAGAAAACCCTTATTAAAAATTCAGACGATCAAAAATCGATTAATAAGTTCACGCTTGCAATAGTTACCAACTTAAATACATTTTAAATTTTTTCGTCAGACTATATTTACATATTTCTTTTCATTCAAATTAAATTACTCGAATATTAGTGAAAACCTTAAAGTAAGACCTTTAATACATTTCATTGTAATTACTAGTTTAATTATTTTGGAAATTAAAGTTGACGTATTTTTATTAAAAATGGAAAAATACCTATTCGTCTCTTTTTAACAAACTAATAAATATTTTCATTGCTCTTAAATTCTTTATCATCATCCCTATAATAACACGGGCAGTTTGACTATAAGAACAAGGATATATTTATTAGTTTGTATTTTTCTTCGTTTAAAATATTTACTTATCTAAAATAATTCAATAATAAAAACTGGAACATAAGATATTTTTGTTAGCTTATTTTATGCAGTAAGTTCAGCTTCTTCCAGCTGAATGAATTGGAATGCACAAGATTAAATTTTGCTGAGCTCGTCGCGTACGATCCTCAACATAGTTACATTCGTCTGATATCCTTATATATTTTCTTATCCATTATTCTTCCATTTATGGTTCATTTTTTCGAATTTGTTTTCAATGCGATGTGCAACTATAAAATCAGGTGCTTGAAAACATCTTGTATGGATTTTTCATTCCAATATTTAATATATTAATGATCAGAAAAAATATGTCATTTTTAAGTTAAACATACATTTTTTATAGTTCTTCTTTATATTTTAACATTATCTTGATTACTTCGTTACAGAATTTCTAATAATCAAATGTAAATTAAAAATTGTAGAACATGATAGTTTAGTCTTTATCTCTTTTTTAATATGTACACAAATACTGAATACAAATAAACTTTATTTAATAAAAATTTGTATATTTTTCTAGACATTGAGCCTAATAATGAGAAGTAGAATGGAATATATTAGTGTTTAACTTTTATTAAATTATACGCTCCAATAACCGCCTAATTTCTTACTAAATAAGCATCCTTGCAATTTTCCCAAGAGTATGTATCTATTTCTGTTGTCTTTGATCAAATAATTGAAAGTTTTACCATTAGATATATGTAATTATCATATAACTTTTATCATATGACTGGTTCATTCAATTTTTTATTATAAAGGTAAACATTGCATTTCGCTACTATTATTATTTGGTATGATTTAACTAATATTGAAATGAACTAATATGCTACAGAGACACAAAGATATATTATAATTTCTCCTTTATCAACCTAAATTAACGATTAACGAAATTCTTTCAGAAATATTTTGACAACTTTGGGCAAAGGTTTTATATCTCAAATAAACTATTCTTTAAAAATTAAAAATAGTACTGATGTCGACTGTTGCGAACTAAATTAGTACATATTTTTATCTGCCTTGCAGTCTTTATACTTTAATATATACATCATACTAAAATAATAACAGTCAGACTGTCCTTGTTTATGATCACCCCCGAAGATTCTGAAATAGAACTTAGTACTAAAAATAAATTAGATTAAAAATTAAAAATAATAAAAATAATAAAATAAACGATATTCTATGTTAGGAAAGAACAATCTGGCTGTCTTCACCATCTTCAATTAAAATTTTTTTTGGTGACCGACGTTTCGAACCGCTACGGTTTATTTTCAAGGACTAAACTCTATTTCAGTTTTCATTATTTCAGTATAATTTATTATAGTATAAAGACTGTAAGATCGATAAAAATATTTATTACTTGATATTATTCTTTTATATTTTTATGTAATTCAACGTTAATATTTTACGAATCGCGTTTAAAATTTAAAAAATATTCTGGAAGTTCAATTCGAAATAACGCTTTGTATGTCGTCGTATGCTGTTGCTTTTATCGTTCTGCTCAAATACACAATCGCATTATACACGAATGTAAACTAGAGCTTTTTTGTTGAATTTTGTTAACATTACTTTTATGCTGCGAATAATGCTTCATACTCTATTTAAATCAATAAACACAAAAGAATAATTGATAGTTTTGATAGCAATTGACTATTATACAAATTATTTATCTAAAACATTCATTTAAGAAATGAATTAAAAAAATTACTAGTTTGCGCTATTCCTTAATTCCTTTGAAAACATTTAGTAACATTTTCCTTTAATGTATATTAATTAGGAACAATAAATGAGTAAATATTAGATACATAAGTTGTATACGATACTATTCACTAATTGTAAATTATGAGGAACGCTATCAGATTTATAACTATAAAACTTGCACAGTGTCTATAATAATATTTTATGAAAAGTATACATTTTTTAATTAGATTTCCAACACAAGCCTTTATTTTTCATAATTAATGCACTATATCAAACAAAGCGAAATGGGAGCTTATATTTGAAAATGTATCTTTATGATTTCTTTTTGAACTTCAGATTTTCTTCGATGATACATATCGAATTTGCAATCTCACTTTGCCGAAAATTCATGTGATGTATACATCTTCATTTTGGATATATACAAATCAAATATTTTCATCCTATTTTCAGTTCTAGTAAACTTATGAAATCACGATAAAAGTTGATTCTTTTTAAAACAACTCGATAAACTATCTAAAGTAGTACACACATAAAATGTATAATATATATATACATAGGAATTTTTTATTCGCAGCGATAATCACAGCGCTTCATTGTAGTAGATTTGCATATATTCTACGTTCACTTCGCATCTCGCAGCAAATTTGCAGTGATCATGCGTTGCGCTGATCGACGCGCATCCTTGCAACAAATCAGAAGTGATCATATGTGATGATAGATCGTAGCACATACTCGATGCAATCCTGCTGCAAAAATGTACAGCGATCATCGCAACGCATGATGGCTGCATAGTTATTGCGATACGACCAAAACACAAAGGTATAATTGTCCACCGATAGGGGGATACCTCTTTTTCCGCGCCAGTCTACCTTGACCCTTCGTTCAAGAAGGTTCTCTTGGCGACAACCGATCTACAACCTCGTTCCCCCTACCTGCCAGGTATAGGAACAGGCGTAGTCTACTAAATTCCAAGCCATCCATGCTATGAAGTTTTAGTTATTTTCATCTACATAGTCGTAGTATTTCTATTTACTTTCACTTATATAAGTGATATAAAGTGTCTTAGAATTATAAACTCATATAAAATCATATCAATTGCGAATGTCCTGTGATTCTATACTGAAAAATAATAGTGAAATAATAAGTGTCAGTGAATCAGCCACTAATGGCAATGGATCGGAATCGGCCTTAAATATCGCCATGAAAAAATCATTTAAAAGAAAAGCAGCTAATATAGAGAACATAGCGCTAAAGCTAAGTGAAATTAAAATTACAAAAAGCACAGCAGTAATCAAACATAAAGCACCCCTACTGGATTTAACTAATGGGAACGCTAGTTCAACAAAAAAGAACATTCCAGGATCCATTCCTGCGAAAAAATTAATATGCAGCATTAATAAAGAAAACATGAATGCCGCCAACGAAATTAAAGAAACAATGTAGGACGTAACTTCAATGATAAATAAACCGGCTACAACGAGAAAAAATAAAGAGGTCAATCCAAAACAAAATTCTTCAAGACCGACTTCACCATTTTTAACAAAAAACAGATTTGAAATTTTCGAATCGCGTGAAAATGAAAACTCTACGGAGTTTTCTCAAATATAATACGACGACATGGAAATAGTCGGTTCCAACATCATAAATCTGATTCGAGCCAAAAACGAGAAGAACCGATCAAATGTACACAAAGCTACTATAAAAAAGCAGGGGAATCCCCAACGAACAAGAAGCCCGTAGGCGCACGGAACGAGCTACCTGAGGGCAATAAAACCTTCTGAGCGTCATTAATCCAAATGCAGCCCTCCTCAGCGACAAGGACCCAAACGGAAAATACGCGACGAAACCCATCAGAACGGACAGCAGAATCTACACAGGTTACAAATAAGTCTAAGCCTCCCCCAATTACTATAATACAGCAAACACCGAAAGATACAGTAAATCTAATCCAAGACTTTTTAAATATAAAAAACTTTCATATTAAACGGATACATAATAATAAACATATTTTATACATGCAAAACCTTCCGGATTATTTTAAAGCAAAAAAAGTACTGATAGAAGCTAAAACCGAACTTTTTACTTTTACCCCCAAATCGGAAAAATTACATACTTACATTTTAAAAGGTCTAGACGGTAACCTTTCAGAAACTGAAATTTTAGAAGAACTTCGTGCTCTGCAGATGCCTGACGTTCAGTTTATTAAAGTCTCGCGATTTTCAACTAAAAAATCAATCTCAAACGGTCTGCCCCTCTCTATATTTATTGTCCAAGCATCCCCTCAAAGCAATATTAATAGTCTTATAAAAGTAAAATATCTAGCCTATTATGCTATTAGATGGGAAAAAATTAGAAAATTCGACATAATTCAGTGCCATAAATGTCAATTATTAGGACATACGTCGCAAAACTACAATCTAAACTATCGCTGCGTAAAATGCAGTGAGTCTCACGAACCGGAAAAATGTAAAATTCAAAAAGACAACGAATATAAAAAAGATCAAATATATTGCGTAAATTGCAAAAATTACGGACACCCAGCGTCGTACAGAGGTTGTCCGAAATTAGTTGAACTCCGAAAAATATATGATAATAAAATAAATAAAGCAAGAGAAACAAAAAACAATCGCATTTCTCAAATAAGCCGTAATGTCATTCCCGAGCTTAAATTTGCAGATGTGCTAAAACAAGGCCTGCGTAACGATCCCCCAATAGATTTACAAACACAAATGCCAAACACAACAGAACAAAGTCAATAAAATTTAACACTAGATAATACCTCGCCGCAAATAAACATAATAAACATTATCGAAGAATTTAAAAAAAGCATCTTAAAGGCACTAAATGAACAACAAAAACAAATAAACTCTTTAAAAGAAACACTAATAAAACAGGATGAAAGAATAGATTCGATTTTCAACACCCTTAATAGCATTCATGACGACTAACGACAGTAACTCTTCTATAAACAAACAAAATAATCAAAGTCAATTGACTTTAAAATTTCTAAAAATAATCGCTATAAACGTAAACTCGCTCATTTCCAATCAAAAACGGTATAATATGCTTAACATGTTAAATAAAGTAATACCGGACATAGTAGTGATTTCAGAAACTAAACTCAATAAAAATCATAAAATCTACTTTAAAAATTATACAATGATTCAGCAAGATAGACTCAATTCAACTCAAGGAGGTGGAACAGCAATACTCGTAAAAAACCCTATTAAATTTTAACCTTTCTCACACGTAAAATTATCCCAATTTAAAACACTAGAAACCACCATCGTAAAAATTAAAATAAATCAGAAAGAAAACTTGTTTCTAATATCAGCCTACGCAAATCCGACTAATCAAAAAGATTTTTTCACTTAGTTCGAAAAACTATAACCTTATAATTCGATAAAGCAGAGAATTACTATATCATAGCTGGAGATCTAAATGCTAAACATATAAATTGGAAAAATAATAAAAACAATTCGCGGGGGATTTTTCTAAAAAATTGATTAGAAGATAAAAGTATAATTTGTAAAACAAGTTTCTACAGTTCTGAACTTCCTTCTTACATAAACGCAAATTCGTTCCTTGACGTATGCCTCGCGGACACACGTTTACAAGTATTAAACTTACGACCCCGCAACACCTTAGAAACAATAGACTATGACAGCGACCACAATGCTCTAAATATAAAAATAAAAAAAAATACCACAGACAACCTAATCCTAGAAACATCACCTAATACTCCGATTTTTAATTTCAAAAAAACAAACTTTAATAAATTTAAATACTACCTAGAAACAAATTGTGATTTACAAATATATAATAATATTAATCTTTCCAACAGTCAAATCAATTCGGCCATAAACGAAATAGAAAATCATATACAAAATGCTATTCTGGAATCAGTGCCAAAAATAAATAAAAAAAACTCCTGCGAGGCATATATTAATAATAAAATCGAAAAATTACAACGCGATAAAAACTACATACTTTCTCAAATCAATAAGATTAAACGAAATTATTCATACAATAGAAAAGAAGAACTAGAATTTTTAGACTATTTGCTATTCAAAATTAGAGTCAAATTAAAACAAGAATTCTCAAGCTCCATCAATAAATACTGGACTAAAAAAATTAAAAATATTTTAAAAAACAACTCTACAAGAATGTTCCCGCAAATTGACGAAATATTTAGGCCAAAAAGGTCTATAACTATTCCAGCTTTTAAACTGCTCCAAGTCAAAGCTTCCCTTATCCGAGAAGCCGGAATTTCCACAGAAAACACTGCCATAGACGATGAAGGTAATTTTATTATCTCGAATCCGACTGAAAAACTCGATATTATAGGAACCCACTTTTCGCAAACCCACATGCAAAATGAACATTTAGGCGACGAACAAATAAATAATTTAGTCAATTTTGAAATAAATAAACTTAAATTAGAAGTAGATCAGGACACACATAATAATAAAACTGTCAGCACATTTTCAAATGAAAACTACGCAGACAACCCGGAACAACCTGATTCAGAAAACAAATATTTCACAAATTTCAATCAAATAAAAATAATCTTCTCAAAACTTAATTAGCAAACAATCATCCAGTTTTGATGGCATACCAAACGTAATATTAAAACAGCTCCCGGATAAAATCAAATGGTACTACACGGTGCTTTTTAACAACGCGCTAAACAATATGTATTTCCCTGAAAAATGGAAGAAAGCAAAACTAATAGCAATTACAAAAAAAGGTAAAGATAATTCATCGCCATCAAATTTGCGCCCCATAAGTCTTCTCCCAAATATAAGCAAAGTATTTGAGGCAGTCATCAACAATTGCTTAAATTCCTTCTATCAAAGAAATAATATAATCCCAGAAAACCAATTTGGTTTCCGTCACAAACATTCTACAATACACGCAATAAATAAGCTGTCTTCAGACATCTGTTGGGCTCTAAACTCACGACACCGAGTAGGAGCGTGCTTAATTGACCTCGAAAAAGCCTTCGATACAGTATGGACGTCGGGTCTCATTTACAAAATGATTAAAAAAACTTTCCCAAATATTTAATAAAAACAGTCTGGAACATGATTACTAATAAAAGCTTTATAATGACGGACGGTTTTCACACAGCATCTAAAATATGTTACATAAAAAATGGTCTGCAACAAGGAACAGTAAATTCACTAATACTCTTCAATATATATAACAGCGACTTAATAAATCTATTTAACCTAAAAGAGTCAACACACAAAAGATCTATAGCTTTCGCGGATGATTTAATAATATACGTTACAGGACGAAAAATTGAAAACAGTCAGACCTTCAAGAACTCTTTGAAAAGATAAAAAATTATTATAATTCATGGAAACTAAAAATCAATACCTCAAAATGTGAAACGATCCTCTTTAGAACAAAACTAAGTGCACTGGGACGAAATCAAAGAGTTTTCTGTAAAAACTTTCAAATAAAGGAAAAACATGACGAGGGTGAAATTATTCCTCTTAAAAGATTCCCGTTATCTAGGAATAAATATTGATGATAAAATAAACTATAAAAAACATATAGATATTCAATTGAACAAAGCTAAAAATGCCTTTTGGAAAATAAAACGTTTATTTTATTCTAAACATCTAGATAGTAACGTAAAAATCTTATGCTATCAATCCTTTATAAGACCAATTTTAACCTACAGTTGTCCTATATGGTACAACATATCAGCTTCAACAATGGAAAAAATGAGACTCTTCGAAAGAAGATACTTAAGAGCCTGTCTTAATACTTATAGTTCTGTACAAAGCAATTATAAAAAATATACAAGCAATAAGAAAATTCACCGTATTGATTGTCATATTTTAAAAATAAATAGAAACCACTTTGCACAAGCGGCAAATATAAAGGAAAATAGTTTAATCTTTGGTGCTCTGTATCCTAACGATTTATATTACAAGTTTACTCTCAAAACAGGCCTGATTCCACCTGAAGCTTTTATATACCTTGATCAGAAAAACTTTCTCCAAAACAAAAATAACGTACCAATAATTTACCACATAAAAAGAAGGGCTGGTAACAAAACAATCTTATATGAGGCAAACCTTCAGAAACAGTTCAATAATGCACAATGGAGATATAGTTCATCTCTCTCAATTAGAGATACACATGATACTCACAGAAAAAATACAAAAAAGTATTCGTGGATTTAGAATAGAAAAGAAAAATTAAATAAAAAAAAAAAGAAAAGAAAATCAATTTAGTATAATTCTCCTAGGTATTTCTGTAAACAGGCGTATAACTATTACATATTCTTCTTATTGTAAATACTTGTAAATAAAATACTTCCCTTCTCCTACCATATCCCATCCCTCATCCCTTATTAATAAAACCTAAATATCCTGACAGCTATGTTAAGTTTTCTCCAAATTTTTATAACATATATGATTTATGATATTGTGTAAAACTGCTTCATCAAGCAACTTTATAATAAAAATAAACGAACTGTTAATTATTAATATTTAAAATCTATGTAAAGTATGACTACGCTATGCCGTCGCGTCAAAGGCACTTACTGTCTTAATATACTGTAATTGCGCTCCTGTGTTTATTGAGGATATCAACTATGTAAAAAAAATATATTTAATTTTTTGGTCAATATTCGTGTTAAAAAAAAAAACCTCTTTTTCCGCGTATGCCCATCAGTGATTAAAAGTTACGCCAGTTAGTATATAAAACTTAGAAAATTTTTACACTTTGACATGATTATATGTGCGATGCATTACATATAAACATGTGATATCTATACAATGAATTAATACGTTAAAAATGTGTAATTTAGAGTATAAGTAATACCTAAATGTTTAAAAGACTTCTATAATAAAAAATATATAAATTAATAAATATTTTTATCGGTTTTATAGACTTTATATTATAATATTATTCAATTTTTAAATTTTAGTTAATTTTTAGGGAATATATAATTTATTAGATTTAAAAGTAATATATATATATATATATATATATATATATATATATATATATGTATATATAAATAAATTTTAACATTTTATATTTTAACATTCATCGTTAATTTGACGATTCTAAAGGAAAATTAATCGTAAGGGAAATTTGGAACAAGAAAAATTCAACGATAATTATATAATTGCTATTTTACAGAAGCTTGCGCTACTTGAAACTGTATATTACGTGACGTTCTAGATTTTTTATAGCATCTCCTAGCTCAGAATCCTTGCGTAGCAGTAATGCCGAGGTTCACTCCTCTGTGTAAAGCTGATATTGATGATTTAACACCGATATTCCTCACTGGCGAGTCTTTTGTCATCTCTGACTTTGACTCTGAGTGGAATCTTATACTCTGTTGGTAGAACTTCATTGTTAATTAAGTTTATTTAAATATGTAATTTTAATTTATTGCAATATGCAAATTTATTACGTTAATAGTTTTCATTATTTAGTTTTAGATTTGGTGATTAAGTATCTTTGACTGTCAAGAAAACTATGCGTTGAAAATTTATATCTTGAGTTATTTAAATAATTAGAGAATTTTAGAGAATTTAAAGGATTTTAAGACTTTCTTTGTTAGATTATTTTAGCCTTCTATAAATAATAAAGCAAAAAATACTTGAAACTAAATATTGGACAGTATCGCAAAAGGATGTAAACATATGTGTCCACTGGGACTTATTACGATCTGCGTCTTTGCTGCCCTGCATGGCAAATGATTTTGATGTTTATTGTTTAGATGCCTGATATTTTTATATAGGTTTTAAGCTTCTCACAAGGACTTGCAGAGTTTTTCTTTATCGAGTACTGTAGCTAGTCTTGCGTTGTCCTATCGTTTGAACAGACATCTTTTCTTTCCTCGTTTGAAATAAAGTTCATGTTAAAAGATTATTTCGTGTATCTTTATTTTAACATTCCACCTACTATATTTAATAAAAATTCAATATTCTTGTCCAAGCTTTTATGTTATAAAATCGTCTTGATTCTCGTTTTCGATTTAAAAATTTTATTTATACATTTAGTCTTATTCGTGGTCTTACTGCGTCAAGTTACAGTGTTTTTTTCAGAAATCACTTCAGTTTCTTTACGTGTACCATAAATTTTATAATTGTAAGATCGACCTGCCAACTCTATAAAACCCAACTTTGAGAAAAGTGATCAAACGTTTTTTTTTTAAATTATTTTAAGAAACAATTCAACGTTTAAACAATTCAGCCTTTTTTATTAACGATAAACATAAAAATCCTGAAGAAAATAAAGTAACAAAATGAAATTCATTTTCTCACATTTGATTTAATTTGACTTGAATTCTATTTTCTATAATAAATAATAGGTGAACAACAGGAGTTTTGGATCATTTTCGGTGATCCAGAACTCTCTTAGCTCACAGCGCTGACGTCACGGACCCTGACGTCACGCGTAGTTCCAAATCACTTCCGCTGATCCAGAACTCTCCTAACTCATAGTGCTAACGTCACGGGCCCCGACGTCAACCTCCTCTAGCTAATTAAAAACATTATTTAATTCAGACTTTAATTCACTGTAAATTCAGAAAAGACTGTCGTATTGTAGTAGGTGTCTATATAAATGAATGTCGTATGCACACGATCTTATATCCTGCAGTGCCGCCAGGATATAAGATCATTGAAAAACCTTCACATCCCCTTTACTTTCCAGTAACCGTCAAGTGCATAGATCATATAGAATTACGCATCGTCAATCATAACGAAAATCTAGCAAATTTACGATGAGAGGTTATAACTATCAGATTACACATTAAATAAGTAGCTTAGTGAGTGATGGGAATTATTTACAACGCTCCTGGGTATATGAATAGCCAGTCATGTTAGCAAACGATCGGTCTTTCGCCGACATTCAAACTGGTCAGTTACCGGAGCAAAATAAAACAAAAATTAAAGTATCATCGTCGTTTTCGTCAAAAGACATCTCTGAATCACAAGTCAGCAGTCAAAGTACTTACACCTCAAATCATTCGATTCCTAAAAAAGTATAGGTTTAAAGTCATCGCTCCTTTTTTTGCAAAGAAATGGCGAATGTTCTAAGTATACAATCTCCTGTCGCATTTAATGATTCAATTGTGCATTACTTGTTTCACGCTCACCACCACCAACTAATTTTATTAACAGTGATGAAATTCGTATATCTATTTAGCATCAAGACTTCTGCGTTCTATCTCCACGTAGTTCGCATATGCGGTAAAATTTCTAAAAATGATGGCACAGAGTTGAAAAATACGACATTTATAAACAATGCCAATTGTCACTTATTTCAGATATTCGACATGAATTGAATATAATAGAAATTAATAGGTGTATAAATATTGGAATTATAAGCCTTATAAAAGGTTGGATTTCTTTAAAATCCTATCTAAATACTTTAGGAATAATATTGTACTAAAATTTTTCGTAACTAAATATTATTAGTTATGCCATTGTAGCATATTATGATTTAGATTAGAATTTCGCAGTTATATAAGTTGCTTTTTTAAAAAAAATTTAGAATACAAATAGTTATGTACACGTATAATAGAGTTATGTACAGGTTCGTTTTAGAGCCATTGATAATATAATTTTGGTAATAAGTCGTATCAAATATGCATATTAAGTATAGGTTAAATATGCATATTAAGCGAAGGTAAAATTGGTTGTCATAATTTACTAAATCATTAATTATTTAGTAAACCTTTTTCCTTAATAACTGCTAAGTTTCTGAGAAGTTAAAACTTCTACATAAAACATTGTAGCAGAAGCAAAATGAAAAAATTATCGATGACGTGTTCTTATAATTTTTGTAATTGATTTATAGGTTCCCGAGCTCGTATAGTGTTTTCTATGTTGTTCTCCGCACATATTTGCTCAGAAATATTCTGTTGCTTTTTCACAGGAATGTTCCATTACTATTATCCAATTAGTATCTTGTTTCAGAGAGCTTAAATAAATTATACAAAATCCCTTTATTTTACAAATAAATTAACCACATTTACGTTTATTATTAACTTAAGATGTTCAAATTATCTGTCCTGATTGTCAATAAGTTTTCCAAAAAAAGTTGCATGCATCTGGTATCGGCTTTATCCTATATATTTATAATTGCTGTACCAAAACTATTTTGTATTTGTATTTGTATTTGTGTTCTAACACGTCACGATTTTGAAGAAAAAGAAAAAAGTTTTGAAGACATCAAAAAACGTTTAAAAACAGTTTTTTTTATCAAAAAATAAGACTATTTAATATAACTCAACCCCTTGTTTACAGAATCGAAATCTATAAATGAAATAAACTCCTAGTTTCCAAATTCAAAAAGCAACCCCGAAATCAGAACCCCAACTGCATCAACCTCAAACTTGTAAGCCCCAGTAATCGGGAAATGTCACAATAGTATTCAAGCACACGAGCGTGACCACACGCACATGCATATTCATAAATGTCTGAAATCACAAATTTAGAATAAATAAACATTTATCAAATCTTATTTTATTTACACTGGTAAATATTACAGTATTATTTGTAAAATACAATTCTGTACTTCATAAACTACAAATGTATTAAAAAAAACTTATTTTGTAAATATAGCTCAAAGAGGCCTACGATGGCTCGATCGCTAGAGCGAAGGACTAGTAACTTGGTGATCCGAGTTCAAATCCCGGTCTTGGCCGATTGACACAGGCACCGCTGTAATAATTTACATGTGCTTTGTTTACAAACACATCGTAGATCTCCGTCGCTGATTAGCACCGATATTTGGAAGCATAAATAGAGCGACGTTAAATAACATAAAAAAAAAAAAATATAGCTCAAAAATAAGATCAGTTTATCTAAAAATTAAAAATACATGAATTTAAAATGAATAGACTTACAGATCTGAGAAGTACAATTTTATATTTTTTGAATAATAATTTTAATGTTAGAGGTGTATATGAAGTATAAAAAATAAAAAGTTTATGAATTCCAAAGTTTTGATTTCATGCGTTCATAAATATGTATACGTTCTAATAGTATTCTAGTGTTTCTGGGTTTGTGGCTGCAGGGTTTACAAGTTTAACATTTCTCAGCTGAATGTTTGTAGCTTAGGGTTTGTAGTTAAAAATGTTGAATATTGAGATATGCGAGTTATGAGGTTTGTGGGTATGTGTAAACCTATCCATTGTTGCAATTGGAAGTTTGTTATAATGCTATGTACTTTTGAGCTCTCATAAAATTAAATTAATTTTACTGAAGATTTCAATTGTTCCGTACTTTTAATCATCTATATTTAAAATAACTGAGCAAAATTTCTAAGTAAAACAATGATACTTAAACATGTTTATATCATATTTACTTCTTTTATTACATTCAGATATAAATAACTTTTATATTTAAATAGACACAATATTGCCCAATTGTGCAACAAAGATATAAAAACCAATATATTAGATGTTTCTTGCTACATATATTTACTTTAAGCGAAATCCGAGATCTTCCAACTATACCGTTTCACAAATAGGGCATATGTCATAAGATATTCTAATGAGCATTTTCTTGTCTTTGTCTTCCTCCATTTATTCTCTCTCTCTCTCTCTCTCTCTCTCTCTCTCTCTCTCTCTCTCTCTCTCTCTCTCTCTCTCTCGCAAGGTCTGTCTTTATTCCTTGAGTGGTAAGGTATACATTATTGTAACTGAGTGACTATAAATAAAGAATTTGCATTTAATCATTTATCTTCTTAGTTTTAGTCATTTATCATCTTAGTTAATTTTTTCTTTATACTCCTTTCTCGTATTGTACTTTCAAGATGCATTTACATTAGAACAGATTGATCTAATGTAATGCATTATAAACAGATAATTCAATTTATGTAATAGAAGAAATAAATTCTTATTATATCTACTTCTTATTATACTATCTTAAAAAAAACTTTTCGCTAGTTTCTAGAACGGATAGAATTCTGATAGAAAAGTTAACATTCTGTCAAATATTATCATTAGATTTTGAGTAAATCTATTTTAAAAAATTAGTCTAGTCCGTATTTCGTATAGTCGAGCTATGCACGTATAAAATGCTGCATGGAATACTCGGTAAAAGGGTTATAAATGAAAAATGTTATTAAATAAATTTTGATAAGTAGTTCTTTTATAAGCTGAACTAAATATACAGAAATATATTGACAATATACGATTCCAGGAAGAACTTAGCTAAGACATGACGCCAAGCCTAACATTATGTTTATCATCCTTCTTCCCGAGATTGCGTAAAGCTAATTTATGATAGATCATCCCTTTTTAATAAATAAACTATATCTTTAAAAAAAAAATTAAATAATTAAATTCGCAAATTTATTATAATAAGTAAATAAATGTTTTGCATTTCATCATTTTTAAAATTATTTTTTATTAAATTTATATATTTCTTTTTTTAGTTTTTCTTCAGTTAGATCGAGGTCTATGTCTACTCTAAATGAAAAAAAATCATTTTAATAAGTGATATATTTCACTCTTAGGACAAGAAAATATGAATTACTTGTACATCTAAAGACATATTATACGACCTCAGTGAATTAATTTTGTTTTAAGGTATCCTGAGATAGTGAAGAAGCTACAAGATGAACTGACCAAATTCAATTCTACTGCTATACCACCAAAAAATCTTCCTTGGGATAGAAAAGCAAATCCGAATCTGTGGAATCATGAATGGATCAACTTTGGGGATTACCTATAATTTAGCTATAGATATAATAATTAAGCTTTTTTCTTATTGTTATAAGCTTATTGTTCAGATGATATTTTTATAAGCATCATTATAAAAATAGTGTTAAATAATATTAAAGAACAATTAATTGGAAATATTTCACAATACATTACACACACACACACACACACACACACACACACACACACACACACACACACAACATGCCCCCGTTAAATAAATTCAATTTTACTAATATTTTGATATTTTTACATTTTTAAATCTCATTAGTATAATAATTCACAAAATCGTTGTGTAAGTTATTTACTTATATTTTTTACAAAAAGAAAATATTTAATTTAAAATCTTACTATTGTACTATACTACTTTTTAAACTGAAAAAATTTGAAATAATGCGTCAGTAAACTCTCAATAATGAACCAAGATTATATTAATTAAAAATGGATTCGAATTGCGTTAATTTTTTTTCAATTTCCAGATTATTTCACATTTGAAATCCATATTTTGGAAAATCATGCAATAAATAGATAAATTTCAAAACATGTTCGAACGGATTTCCTAGGAATATGCGATTAGAACAATACTGTTATTACATAAATAATGTTTCGCAAAAAATAAACATAAATTAGAAATTTATAAACAATAAAAGCAACGTTTAATGTAGTGTGTATTGTAAAGATTTTATAAATGAACAAGTATTTTTAAGGTCTAATGATTTCAATATGGCATTTGATTTACATAAATTATTTTTATAAACAGTAATTTGTAATTAATTCATTTTCTAAATGAATATTTTGAGATAGTTTTATTCTTATGTAAAACAATATTTTTTAAATTTCTTTTTTAACACTTACTTCAAATACTATTTATTCTATCGAAATTGGAGAACAATCGCTTCCCTCCAGCACAAACTGGATTCCACTGTCGCCGCAATTAATCTGACAAAAGTATGACTCTTACATCTCTAGGTTGGATATTAGTGATTGCAACGAGCAATTTTACAGCCATATAAATATATGATTAGCAATATAACACACTTCCGAAGCACTGCAATCCTGGTCTAATCCATAAAAAAAAACGTCAAAACGACATCTCGCGTGACGAATTTAATGCAAATTTGTTATTATCGTCAATGTTACTGTAAAAATGCTGAGCGGGGCATATTTCCATTTTTCTGTATCATCGAAATACGGCTCAGACATATAGAAGACGCCGCAAGCCAGCGTTCTTAAAAAATTTGCCGGTTAACGAAGCGGCCCGCGTTTCTTGCTCGTTATAAAGCGCGAGCGCGCGGTGTTTGCGTTTGTGGCTTTTATTATGTTCTTGAATTTTACGTACACTCCTATTATGTTGAGAATATATTCTTTGCAAAAGAAAAGCTTTACTCAGAGAGAGCGTGAAATTTAGCTCTTTCTCTTTATCCAATAAAAGAATGGAGATAGAGACAGACGGACAGACTTTTAAAACGACCAGGGTGAAAAACGTCGCGTAATATTCAAAAATTGTGAGCGTTTACTTTCAGTTCTATTACTGCTAGCACTATATATCTACATAAGATTTGTTGCGTCTTTTTTCAGTAATTGCTTTTTTCCGCGCAACGCAATTTTTTATATATAGAATATAGTAATGTAGGATCATTTATAAATAGTTTTCAGCGCGTATTCCAAAATATTTTTCACACTGAATAAATATTTTTAGAATACGCTTATAAATAGTGAAGTAGTGAATAGAATAGAAATTTTACTCTATTGAATTAAAACGACACATTAGAGTTATAAGTTTTTCAACTATTCAATACAATAATGATAATAATATTCACCATTTATTACGTTTTAATTTAACGTGTAAGTACATTTGTTATAAAACTAATATATTAAGATCATACTACGATCGATCGAATTTCATGAGCCAACTTTCGCCGCTTGCGGCTCATTGCAAACTAACCCCGCTTGAGCTCTGTTCCATGCAAGAGCTCTTCATGCATTTTGAAAGCGCGCATGCGCTGCTTATATATATATATATATATATATATATATATATATATATATATATATATATATATATTTCTCTTCGATCATTTGGAAAGGAGGCGTTGAATTGTACCAAAGGCGTATTACCTTCCGAACAGCATAATTTCTTCAGGGTTGAAGAAAGAACAGAGAAAGGTAGAGAGAGAAAGAGAGAGGAAGAGAGAGAGAGAGAAAGAGAGAGAGAGAGAGAGAGAGAGAGAATGTGGGGCGAAAGGATCAGAGAGGGGGCAGATGCTTTTCAGGTAGAAAAAACCAGTATGGAGGGTAGCAGATCGATGTTTGTCATATTTTACCCATGAAAGGATAAGAAAGTGGAGTACCCAAATTTAGCGAGATAAATTTTTTTGCTATATTTTTAGCCATTTGAGATTTTAATAATTTGTATATTTTATATTTTACTTTTATATCACAGATTTGTTTTTTTCTTATATTTCTTGACTAATCTGACAAAACTAATAACGAAATATCATTTTTAGTTATAAATGAAACTTAGATTATTTTATTTAATGCTCGACTATTACACTGAAAAAAGATTGGTAGATAAATAATTGTTTTTTTTTTGTAAATAATTGAGTTTTACTATACTTATTTAATTCTACAGGATGTCCTATTGTGAAAAAATTTATCTTTGTAATCTTATAAATTCTTCCCACTTTTTCACCACTACTGTTTATATTAATAGTTAAATCAGGCAAATACATAGCCGTATTTGGAGATATTTTAATTATCTATAATGCGAATACAATTAAATTCGATTAAATTTTATTTTTTTTATATTTGCAAGTATATATGTTTTTGAATAGATTTATATATATATATATATATATATATATATATATATATATATATATATATTCAATATCAGTTTATTCTGTTGAAAGAAGTAATTTTTTGGATTATATGACTAGCAGACGTCACATTGAATTAGGGGCGAAGAGTGTGGCGTGATGGAAATGATTGCCAAGTGGAACGTTAGACTTCATGGAGTGCGGGCGCGCCACGATTCCTTCGAGAAATAAGGAAAGTAAATAAGGTCTCGGATGGAGAAAGGTGATCGTCTCTCGAGTTTAGCCGAGTGGAAAATGACGACAAGGGAGATCGTAGGGCAGAGTAAACCTTGTACATTTGATTTATGATTATTGATCGAATCCCGTTTCTATGACGTTCGCGTTCGCGTAATATCCATTACTGATACATCAAAATAGTAATTTTGCATCGGATCTCAGAGAACTTTTTTATATGTCTCGAAAAATAAGTAAGTTACAGCTTAAGTAAATGTAAGTAAGTACACCTTAGTATTTGCTGAAGTATTTTTTAATGCATTTCTATATACGTATAAATCCCTGGTACATCTAGCGCATACTCGTATAGAAATTATGAAAGAGATCATATCGCAAAGAACCATGCGAAAATGTAATTGTTACACTAATTATTCCAACTTCTCAATATTGAGCATCTTCATATGTACAAACTTAGGGCGAATAAACAATTCATATATATTGAGAAAAAATGTCTCAGATTCAAAAAAGTATTTTTTGTAAACAACCTTGTCATTGAATTAATAATATATTTATCAAAGTTCATCATTCGTTCATTAAGAATAATTGTTTTTTAATAAGAAAATAATTCTTTTGAATTAAAAAATATTTATTAAAAATTAATAATATATTTACTTATTTAATTAATAAGTATTTTTGATGAAAGTAGAAAATCGTTGACGAGTTTGATGTGTTCTAAGCATATTAAGAAATTTACATCTTATAAATCTGATATGTATTTTATAAAAATTTTATATAAAATATTTTTCCAAATTCAGAAATATATTAAGACAAAAATACAAACATGATAATATATCTGATTATCTTGTAAATCTTTTCATAGCAATACAAAACAATGTTCATATATCAGAACAATATTTATACCAAATATTTTTCTAAAATATTCCGAAATAGATTAACAACAAATAAATTATAAAACGCAATTTTAGCTGAAAACAATCGACCATTAAAGCAAATTGTTAAGTACATTGTATATACATCCTTGTATATAATATATATCTGTTAATAAAAGTATAATAAGCAAAAGACAAACAAAATATAATTATTTAAATATTATATGACTAGGTTAAAAAATTGTTACTCAAAATTCATAAAAATATATTTTATAAATAAATACTATTCATTCATGGGCTCATAAAAATGAATTTATTAACTTAAATGGTTCTCTGCGAGCCAGAGAGAAGACGTGTGTTTACAAACGCTCAATATTAATCCGGTTATTGTAAATCGCGACTTGTAATATAGGATTATAATAACCCTGTATTTTTCGGACTCTGGAGAATGCAAATTTCCAACAGTAATCCAACGACGGCTTTTCTTAATGAAGTTCCTTCATCTCAACGTACCTCCAGAGTTTTTACGTCCAGAGGTAAAATGAGCTATTCAAGCGCTACTTAGAAAAATACAAATTCATAAAAGTAGGTGAACCTCAAATGTATATCAGGCTCCTAATCACAAGACAACAAAGAATGCCAAACGTACCGTCTCCAAACCCGCATTTTGTTTTTGACAATGTATTAGAAAACTTGCATATTAAATGAGATGTGCCAATCAGCACTTTTAAGCCATCTATTACAAAAGATGGCTTGAGTCATGTACTTAGCGCGAGGCGACAAACATACGAGGTCAGAGAATTAAGTAATGCGACAAAATTAAAAAATCGAGTATATTTAAACTTTAAGGTACATCGCTGCGATTCCCTTTAAAGTAGTCTCCTCCCGCATATATACACTTATTGCAGCAAATTTTTCAGTTCTTGTAATAATTCTGGAGCACTTCTTGTGAGACCTCTCCGATCAAACTGAGAGACACTGAACGCACTGTAACAGGGAGTATTGTCTTGATACAGAACCCAAGTCTTCGCGATCTCTGAACATACTCTGAGCATCCATTTTCGTGATTTTTCAAGCACATTGCGGTAGAATACTTGATTTACGGTTTGTTCAGGTGATACAAACTCATTGTGAATCACTCCTTTACTGTCGAAAAAGCAAACGAACATGGTTTTCAATTTGAACTTGCTCATTCTCCGCGTCTCGTCTTTGACGCTCTCACGACTTTTTTTAAAATCGGCATGACACCGAAACACCTGATTATGACTCAAGGCATCACTACTATACACTTTAAGAACTCTTTCATAAGTTTCTGTCGCAGTTTCGCCGACGTCAGCACAAAATTTTATCGCGCACCATTATTCTAAATTTCTCTATTCCATTTTCGTGATATGCACTACTCGTGCGTTGTTATAAAATACTAAACAGCTGGCGAAGAAATCATCGTACAAGGGTCGTCAAAATCTCAATCGAGAGAATAGGGATCTACTATTACGATGGCGGAGTTACAGGTTCGCAATGTTACCACAGGCCGAGAAATAAAATCGGTCGCATTAATTAATTATCAGAAATAAGTACATTGATCTAAATGTTATATGCAAGCTATCAGACCTTATAAAAATCAACTACGAAGATGTTACATATTTTATTCATCCAAGTACTGTTGTACTTTAAAACGCTTTCTGCGCAAAATGAATGAGCATATAGCAAAGCATTGTACAATTAACAGACCAGACGCACATGTAAACAATAGCAGCTAAATCCCATTTTTGCACAAGGAAGTAGACGAAAATACTCCAAATATAAATATTGACAGTCAGCATGAAATCGAAAATATATATATTACAGACCAAGATATTGACAATAACAAAGCTCATGACGACACTTATCTATTAAACAAGGACAGTCTAATTCAGGAAGAAAAACTAATGCCTCGCTCTGTCGGAATTAAAAGAGAAACATCAAGCATAATTTCAAATAAAACAAAAAACAGTACCAAATAAAAATCAATAAGAAAAAATAATGTCAAATAGAGAAAGGAAAAATAAATTATCCTTTACAAAAATATTACGTTCACAAAAATATTACTGATTCTATCATAAAATATCGTATAAACAGAATCATTAAGTGGTTAGCAACATATCTATTAGTGCTGATAGTGATAGCAACACAAGTGAGTCTGTGCACATGAAGTAAAAATTATACAATGGATTACACGAACGTACAAAGCATTCTCTAAAATTTGGACAAAGAAAAAAATTCAGTTTCCTGGTTTTATAATATACCGAAAGGACCGGCACAACAAGAGGAAAAGCAGTATACAGTCCAAGCGCCAGCGACATAAAATTAGTTTAAATGATTCCTTTGAATGTACTGTAGAGTGGAGCGATCGTCTGCTGCGGCACCTAATCTGAATGTGGCAACTCCAGGCACCCAAACTTTGTGAAAATGTTAAAAACATGATAAAAACCAAGTTTTTATCGAATAATTTTGAGTTTAGAAAAAATTATTCAAACAAAAGTTATAGATTCTATTCAAATGAATTTTTGATGTTCTATTCATTTTTGCTGTAAAGCTAATAATTATTAAGAAAAACACAATTAATAATGAGTATTTTGAGCTATTATAATCAGCCACAATCAGGTCACAGTCTATACATCAGGGATCTACCTCGCTGCTTAGATGATACATGGTACAAGTACTTTTTAGTTTGTAATTTTGCTCATAAAATTATAGTTTTAAAGCAAAAACATATGGAATGTAAAAAATTTATTTTAGGTAGATCTGCAAATGTTGTTAAAACACTATTTTGCAAACTTTCTATTGTTTCATATATCATAATTTATATGTTATTGAGACTTGCGATGGCTCAATCGCTAGAGCGAAGGACTAGTAACTTTGTGATCCGAGTTCAAATCCCGGTCTCGGTCGATTGACACAAGCACCGCTGTAATAATTTACATGTGCTTTGTTTACAGACACATCGAAGATCTCCCTCGCTGATTAGCACTAATATTTGGAAGCATAAATAGAGCGATGTTAAATAATATGAAAAAAAATTTATATGTTATTATATACAAAGTTTTTAATTTTTTCACAATAAAATTCGAAGAACTTTGTTTATAACATTCACTTTTCTAATTCGATTATCATAAACATATTTAAATTAGAAAAATAATATATACAGTCTCTTTAATTTATTAGAAATATATTTTTATATTATGTGAGAGTGGCTTGGAAGGTGCAGTATTTAAAAGTGGTTTCAAACTTACAAAACAGTTTTACACTTACATCACACTCTGTTAGAGAATAATATAACAGAAAAATATTACAAAAAATTATTCAAATGACAATGAGATTCTGGAAAATGTATTAGGTGATTCGATTACAGTGCGTCACACGAGATATGGATCGTGTTCCAAGTCTCCCGAAAGCGCGTGCTACAATTGCAGTTTTACCCATCAGTTGCCATTTATCATCACAAAATTCTTTTTCCATCTTGTTCTAAAATACATATAAGTTCATTTATAATAATTTGCAGGATTACAACAATTCGGAATGCATGTCCACTGAAGCAATGAAAAGTACGTTCCGTCCAACAGAAGCGTGAGTAAAGTGCACTCGAAAATACGTGCTTCAATTGTAGTTTTACCCATCAGTTCCTAATTATCCTCGCAAAATTCTTTTCTCATCTTAGTCTACAATACATATAAGTTTATTTGCAATAATTTTTAGGACTACAACAATCTTTACTCACAATTCTGTTAGGCGGAACATACTATTCATTGCTTCGGCGGACATTACATTCATACGTGCGTTAATTCACGCGTGCATTAATCAATTATGAAGCCCTAAATGGCTAAACAATGTCACAACTATGATATATACTATTACGATTACTGAAAGTATACACATAAATATTGAACTCGGCAAAATTTTTTAAATGAACGCCTCTGAACATTTTACTACATTTATTACTGCAAAATAAAAGAGCAAAAGTCATATATACCTATGGAAGGAAAATTAATGGCTCTAATTATGTAGGAACCGCATGTATATGTCCAGATCTAAGTATAAGTATAAGCAAGGCTATTGAGAAAATTGCGTCGGTGTGTACAGCTGATTTTTTTGCACCATCGAAAGGACTTGATATAGCTATAGGAAATCCTTATCAAAAATATAAATTTTTTTCTGACTCACTAAGCGCACTATTATTTCTTCAATTAGTACAACATACTCCTACTATAAACCCCTATATTCTTGAAATTAAATAGAAATAGAAAATCTATCATACCAATAATACTAACAGCTTTATTAGCTTCTTTTGCATACTATCACATATTGTCATTATCGCATACAAAATAGCGGACAGGAGAGCTAAATATTCAACACGACTGATTCAAATGGATCTGTTATAGTATTCTTCACCGAATACCTTGAGCAATATAGAAAGCACTCTAATATGCAAACTCAACAAGGTATAAAATACATAAGGTGAACAAATGGTTCAGAATACTTTAAATTACATTCTACAACACCTTCGTTTTTTAATATACGTTTAAGTCTTCGCAAAATTGTAACTATAAATAGATGTAGGTCCAATTATTATAATCTTTTAGCCTCACTTGCATGATTTCACATTATCAATAATGGAATTGGTTCATGAAGTGAATATGACAAAGATTTAAATAATGTAATATGGCAATGTAAATTATATGAGTCTGAATGAAAAAAACTGACAGACAACTTAAGAAAATCCATCTGTACTTACCTTTCAGTATCGAATCCCTTATAGCAAAACCTAATATTAAAACATACGAATAAATATGTGATTTTTTCCGAAAAGTGTAATCTTCATACATGTTTAGTATAGATCAGAGATATGATTCTATTGTATATATCAACAAAATGTATACTAAAAATGTAAATTGATAATAATAACAATATATATATATATATATATATATATATATATATCTATAAGGTAAGTTCCCGGTAGATGTCGTCCCAAGACACCTTGTAAGGATCCTTGACTACCTCCAGACCTGCAAACCATTGATACCGAATATATATACATATATATATATATATATATATATATATATATATATATATATAATATTAAATTTCTCTTATATAGTTAACACTGCCTTTCAAATGCATCATATAATTAAATTAAGTTATTACAAATTATTACAAATTAATTATAAATATTACATATACTACACACAGACACATACACACACACAATGATCATATAATAACTTAAAAAGGAACATAAAAGAGAAAAAGAAATAAAAAAAGAAGAAGAGTTTCAACTCTGAAATATATATTCATTCCATAAGTTTATATGTAAAACATTAAAGCAGAGAGAAAAAAATCTACTGCATATATACAATATAGAAGCAAGCGAGAAAGGAGCTTTTCCATATTCGATTTTAAAACTTCATATAAAACAATCCAAGGGATTGGAACACACCTACAAAGATTTTAGGTTCGAACTTCACTTACATAAAGCGTAAAATGTTGGCTGAAGTCGAGCAATTTCCTCCAGGATTTTTACTTAGAAACATCTTGGGACAGGGAGCACCCTCTTCCATGGATTGATGTGAGTGTGCTTCATACGGAGTGAATCAACTAACTTCTTATTCGATTCATACACATATCTCTCCGATTCATTATTCTATATAAAGTCCACCTTTTTAATGATTTCGTAAACGTTCTAACCTGAACATCGTGTTCTATCGTGGAAAAACAAAACTCCCCGTGGAAGTCATTCCAACACACTCGGACATCGTATTCTACCGTCCAGAAAATCAGGAAACTCCTCTTATGTGTTATCCGGAAAAACCTGAGCATCTGTTTCTGTCGTAAAAACATGAAACTCTCAGAAGTTGTCCAATCACACATGGACATTGTATTTGATTGTCCGAATGCGAAACTCCCGATAGAAGTCGTCCAGGCACACCTGGACATCGATTTCTAGCATCTGAACACGAATCCACGATTTGTATCCGTAGAAACCGACTGTATTACACATACACACACATGCGCGCGCGCGCCAGTGTGGAGTTTTGTTGCTTTCTCCCATCTGGCGCCTCCCTCGGTTGCGGATAGGGAATGGCTCGCTACAATTTGTAGAGGGTACTGAGGAAATAAAATACACAGGGCGGACAGAAAAAGCTATTAGGGAGGGTCTCCCGAACTTAAGGCCAATTATGATTAATGTTTGGTATAAACAAGGATATACCTCAGGGAGTAACTCTGGCAAGACCGGTCAATCTCCTCACCGATTTCGATAGAGTGCAAGCCTCTATGGTCGGTGGTAGCCCCTTGGATTCTGGGGAGGGCGATTCAAACATCATCATAGACTGTACATTACAGTTCTAAAGGAGATGTCATGATGGATCAAGAAATGACGGATCTAGAAATCTCCATCACGCGCAGAAACAATCATCTGGAGCGACTTGGTGAGAAGATCAGCCAATTGTTGGACTTTGTCAAAGATAGGCATAACGTGCACAAGACCATTAAGGATCTTGCTCGTTCTATTAATCCCTCATAAAATGCATCACTATGGTAGAAGATGATCTGTTGCAGTATCACCTTCCCGGTACTCATGAAGTGGTGACTCAGACTACGCCGAGTCTACGCTCTGACACCAAACGAAGCGCAGCAGAAGCGATGGTTTCCACTCCAAAAACCATAGGTGGCAAAAGGACGAAAGAACCACCATTGGGCTCAAGGAGACCACTAGAGTCGGTTGGAGTACCTACAAGGAAGTTTGAGGCCAAGGAAAATCAATGGCAGACCATCAAGCGCAAGAAGCCCAAAGGTAAAGATAAAGAATTACCTAGTGCACGCAGGCGTAGTGGACGAAATAGACCTAATTCCATTTTGATTAAGGTCAATGAAGGAGTTACATACGCGGAGGTACTGCGTCAAATAAAGAATGACCCGGAGTTATCTCATGTGAAGAATGAGGTTAACAGGATACGCAGAAATGCAAGCGGTGCCCTGGTACTTCAGTTAGAACGGACAGCCAAAGAGGCACATGAGTTGGCTCGCATTGTTGAAACTAAGGTTGGCCATAGCGCATCCACTTCGGTCCTGACTAATCTTATTACTTTGGAGCTTAAAGATATAGATGGAGTCACTACAAAGGATGAAGTCTTAGAGGCTCTGAAATCATACCTCGAACTAAAGGGGAATAACATGCTAATCGCTCGTTCCTTGCGGCAAGCTTATGGGGGTACTCAGACGGCGGTGGTGTCTGTACCATATAGCCACGCAGCTGAGTTACTACGTGCAGGGCATGTTCGAATCGGATGGGTCAGCTGCAGAGTTCGAAAAAAAACAGAAATAAGGCGCTGCTTCAGGTGTTGGCAGACTGGCTGTTTAGCGGCCGTGTGCTCGGGCCCTGACAGAACTAATCTTTGCAGGCACTGCGGTGGAAAAGACCATCTATCCAAGTTGTGTTTAAACGAGCCCTGCTGTTTATTCTGTGAATGTGAAGGAAAAAAGGAGATTAACCATCCAGCATACAGCTATAAGTGCCCGAACACTGTGGAGTTCTTAAACAGACATAAAATATGAGAATATTCCAACTGAATACTAACCATTGCGTAGCGGCCCATGATCTGCTGAAACAGACAATAAAGGAGCTAAGAATAGACATTGCTGTAATCTCCGAACCATATTGTGACAGGGACAGGCCACAGCGCTGGATAAGTGACACAAGAAATAGGCAGGTACTAAAGGAGACGAGTCATCGGAGCGAATTGATATACTGGGCTAAAATACAAGAAATACACGTCTTTAGTTTATATGCCCCTCCAAGCTTGACGTACAAACAGTTTGAAATCCTTGTAGCTAAACTAGTTGATGAGGCCATGGACAAGAAACCATTATTAATCGCTGGCGATTTTAAAGCGTGGTCCACAGCCTGGGGAAGCGCTGCAACAAATAACAGAGGTAGTATGCTGCTTGATGTCCTTAATTCTGTTCAACTCCACGTGATTAATAAGGGATTTGAATCCACGTTCATTAGGGGAGATAAACAATCAGTCATTGATGTAACATTCGCCAGTGATGACCTGTTTCAGCAGATCCTTAATTGGAGAGTAAGCGACCTTTACACCCACAGTGATCTCAGGGCGATCTTGTGCGAGATTGCAGAGAAGAAAGTGAAGAACAAGTGCAATGAATGGATGCCCACATGGAAATGGAACATCAGATCGCTAGACCGAAGTGTTTGCCACTATCATATCAGAAGAGCGTTTAGAATTTGGTGCACCAGGCCATCTAGGAAATGCACTCATGAAGCATATCTCTGAACCATGCGATGTGTCGTTGATTAGGACTAAGAGCGGATTTAAACATCGTCAATCTGTCTACTGGTGGACAAATGAAATTGCTCGATTGAGTAGGGCACCAATGCAACCCACTAGCACGGTATTGATTGACAAGATTGTTTCCGCTCTCTTTCCCAATGATACTCAAGGGACTGTACTGCGCACGCAACACTTGGACGATACACCTCCTGGAACAGAAATGGAGCTTCATAATGCTTACGGGAAGATTAGAGACAATGCTGCACCTGGAC
>JACCIC010000146.1:335000-420000 GCA_018907035.1 Sycobia sp. Sy_11 | reverse complement strand
TCAAAGTAGAGGAAAATTTCTGATTTAGAAAATTTATTACAGGTTTAATTTTCCTCAGAGGGTGGTTCTTGTAGGGTAATGCATGGTTCCTTATATTTTCAAAATGCAAAAAATGTAAAATTTGGAGATATCTATTACGTGTCATGTATTTTCTGAATATTGGAGTGAATAATACAGGATCCATACTTCAATAATCTTTAACATTACACTTACAAACATGGCCTATTTTGATAGTTAGAACAAGAAAGATTCGCATTTCTTCTACTGTTACATCTTTCCATCGAGCCATATTAGAATGGATCGGGGGTTTGCTTTTGGAAAAGATTTGTTATTTCCAAAATTGCTTTGAAAATATTTGAATCCATAAAGAATTCAAAGTGAGCCAATGGAGTATACTCTGGTATAGGAATATTTTCATAAACATTAGCATCTACAAAGTTTTTCATGGAAGACAAATAGACAGAATTTGAATTTATTAATTCAATTTAATGCATTTAAAATTTAACTGTCAAAAGTATAAATTAAAAGTAAAACGTTTTTTTACTTGAAATGAACTAATACAGTATTAATTTTTAGAATATAAATTTAATAATATTAAAAATTAATTATTAATAATTAGATTTTTTGATCTAATTTGTGTTCATACGTATTAAATAAGAGAATAAATTCAAATTACATAATTATTTCGAAACAAAACTAAAATAACTAGTATGATGCGGAAGAAAAAAATTATTTTTCCGACTTCAGAAGCATTTAAATTTTCAATCTTTATTAAGGGTTGCTAGAAAGTTTTGTTAATATTTGAAAGTTTATGGGCTTGCCTATTTATAAAGCTGAAATAAATGTTTATATCTAAAGCATAATATTGAAAACGAATAGTCGCGATTTAAAGATTAAGCTGTATACATAGATTTATATTGCTCCAAAGTTTCCTATTTAAAAGTATACGTAATTGTAATAATTTGTATTTCAGGCTGCGAGCATCTAACCAAAAAAGACAATTTTCGAGTGTTTGATTAATTTTCTTTCTCGGACTTGCATGCCGTTCCTGCCACGTGGGTGCGTGTACGCGGCTGTTCGTTTTTTGTCTTTGTTAATTTCTCCTTTCAAGCCGGTGGAGTTCCCCAGTGTTTTCGAAAAGGTGAGTAAACTATGATCAAGAAAAGAATTTATTTCTGTGCGCGAACATGTAATTAATTAAATTAAATAAATTATTAATAGAATTTTGCCGCATCATAATGTACACATTATATAAATGGTTTTTTATCTCAGAAATAATATATATATATATATATATATATATATATATATATATATATATATATATTATCCACGAACGTCGGTAAAACAAAGTTTAATATACTTTTTGTGATTTCGAAATTTCAAAACCAAACATAGAAGTAAATAGTGCAGCAGCAGCAGCGCCAAGATGCAGCGGTTCTCAAACTCGTCTTAGTTGTGCGTCAAACTTAGTTGCTCGTCAAATCGTTGAAATTTCCTTGATATTTATATCTTATTTTTTACAAAAAGCGAATTCTATGCTTTTATAATAATACTTCATCTTCTATGAAAATTATGAGATGTCATTGGATAGTCATATCTCATCCTTTATAAGCTTTCAAATAATTCCACGGAAACTCATACTGCATATTTTTTGAAAATCATAAGTTTTCTTGGTATTTCAAAGATTTTTAGTCAAATATTTCAGTGGGACATGATTCCTGACCTCAAAAATAGTATCTATACGTCGAAAAAACGTCGATAGAATAAAGTTTAATTTTTTTTTCATAATTTGAAAGTTCAAATTCCAAATAGAAGTAAAGAGTGTAGCGGCCGCGCCATGGCTCAGCGGTTCTCAAACTCGCCTTCATGACGCTATCCAGCCATTTGATAAATATAATTTCAACCCTATTTTATTAAATTAAAAAAAATTTTTGTTAATAATAAAAATTTGTTTATTTATTGTAAACAATAATTGTTTGCAATAAAAATTTCAATTTCGCGCCTTATTTTGACTACAAGGTGGCTACTTATATTTTCTATCTTGCAAATACCTAGAAATACCTAGCGTTACTAAGAAGCTTCCATCCTTTATGATTACATGAATGTGAAAGAAGATTGGTACCTTATGAAAAGGTGTTACGTTATGATTGCATAAGAATAAAGATATTTACAATAATAACAACTCCATATATAAATAAATGATTTAATCGTACTAATTTATAAAGACAAAGCGTATTGTTATATGTGCACGTTAAACAAAAAAACTAGTAAATCGGTTGTTAAAATTTGAAATGTGTAATCTTTATTATCTTTGGAAGCACATAGTATATGACCATCTATAATCAAAAAAATAATGGCAAAACCGGAAGATACGCTACCAAAACTGCCAATATATATATACTGTGACGAGTGTCATAAGGCGTATGCGTCGACTTGTCCAAGAGAACGAAAACGACGCGCGCGCCATCTCACAATGAGAGAATCTTCAAGGCGCTTGCGCTAGCCGTCGCGCCTTCTGCTTGGCACCGTCTTCCGTCCCCTTACCTCACCGCTTCACGAGTTATGCGCAGCCACCTGCAGAGGGACAGTGAGGTAATGTGCCTTGAAGAATTGGGTAAATGAACCGCCTTACAGACTGAGTTAATAAGAGGTTTGCGATACAAATAGTGAATCTAAAATAATTGTAACAAAATAATAATTAAAAATTAGTAAATCTAAAACAGTGTCAATAAATTTTAATAAAACAGTTTGTAAATAAAAATCAGGAAATTGGAGAAGAAGCTACGAATAGTTTGAAAATATTACAATAAAAAATAGTGCCTGTTAAGACATAAGCAAATGTAATAAAAAAATACAAGTGTATTTGAATGTGCAACTACGAATAATTTGGAAAATATTATGAGCAGAAAGACTAAAACAATGGAAATATAAAAAAAAAAAAGATAAAGGTGTCATTTCCTACTTCATTATTTCTGATGCAACTTCGAGTACTGCTCAATCAACAGTAGTTGAATGTTTAACAATTACAAGGGCATATAAAATGTTTCAAGAACTTATAATAAGAAATAAAAACCTGAACACTAAAGTAAAGAATTGTAAAGTTTCATTTATGAACTATAAATTCTTAAATAATTATTAAACTGGTGAAGTATATACATTTCGAAATCTGTAGAATTTTGTTCAAATGTTATTTTATTTTAATCTTATTTTAATTAATCTTATCACTATACACTAAGTTTGTAAGTTATATAATGTAATTGGGTGTTCCTTAATCTAAAACTGACATGATAATTTTTTTCAAAAAATTGAAATAAAGTCAAGAAAAAAGAACTGAAATTCATAAGTTTACATGGTGATTAATGTTAATTACAGATATATAAAATTGAAAATGTTGGTAAAATTTGGGTTGAATTTAATTATTAGTTTAGGAATTATCAATAATTTGAAACTGTAAGTTGATGGAAATTCTTGATTTTATCTGTAAGCTGCAATAAAATGATTAAATCTGTGAATGATAATCCAAAATAGTTTAGTGTGACGAATCACATAATAAACTTTCTTTTTGGGTAGGATGTTAAATTTTATGACTATGAATATTCTAGAGCAATTATAATTTTATTATAATTATTATTATTAGGAGTGTGAATAAGTCTTTCCCGTTTTTTGTAAGAGATGGCGCCACCAATACTGTGCGAGTATTCAATGGTTACATATGTCATAATCAAAGCTTATTCATATGCCAACAATTCCATACTAACACATTAGTTAAAATTTTTTCGCATCATAAATTTTTGATATCGTGAAAATGTCGAAATTTGAGCCAAGTCGACGTCATTTGCGGGAAGTTTCACTTTATTGGTTCAATTTGAAGAAATCTGCTGCCGAGACGCATCGATTGCTTCAGGAGGCTTATGGAGAAGGTTGTGTCGATGATTCAAGTGTTCGCGGATGATTTCGACGCTTCAAAAGCGGTGATTTCGACGTGGAAGACAAGGAGCGTTCCGGGCGGCCGCAAATCTTTGAAGATCGAGAATTGGCGACTTTGCTTGATGAAGATTCTTGTCAAACGCAAGAAGAACTTGCTGAAGCATTGGGAGTTGACCGAACAACCATTTCCAAGCGTTTGAAAGCCATGGGAATGATCCGAAAGCAAGGAAATTGGGTGCCGTACGAACTGAAGCTGAGAGACGTCGAACGGCGTTTTTTCACTTGCGAACAGCTGCTTCAGCGACATAAAAGAAAGGGTTTTCTGCATCGTATCGTGACTGGCGATGAAAAGTGGATACGTTACGATAATCCGAAGCGAAGAAAATCATGGGGACTACCCGGACATGCATCATCATCGACGGCCAAGCCAAATATTCATGGCGCCAAGCTCATGCTCTGTATATGGTGGGACCAGCTAGGTGTGGTTTACTATGAGCTTCTGAAACCGAATGAAAGGATCACAGGCGAGGTCTATCGACGACAATTGATGCGTTTAAGCCGCGCACTGCGAGAAAAACGGCCACAATACTCCGACAGGCACGACAAAGTTATTTTGCAACATGACAATGCTCGCCCACATGTTGCACCGCCGGTGAAAACATACTTAGAAACGCTCAAATGGGAAGTCCTACCCCACCCGCCGTATAGTCCAGACGTTGCTCCGTCTGATTACCATCTCTTCAGATCGATGACGCATGGCCTGGCTGACCAGCACTTCCATTCCTACGAGGAAGCCAAAAAATTGGTGGATGACTGGATAGAGGCCAAACCGGTCGAATTTTTTCGTAACGGGATTCGTATGTTGCCAGAAAGATGGGAAAAAGTTGTAGCTAGCGATGGCCAATACTTTCAATAATTCATTTGTAACCATTTTTTCACAATAAAGGCTCAAAATTTGAAAAAAAACGGGAAAGACTTATTCACATACCTGATATATCTTTATAGTTATAGTTAGTATTTCTTGTAGAAAGAAGATTGTGCACTGTTAGGCTTAGGAGCGTATAGTAATAGTTTTAACAGAGCAATATGATAATGGCGCTTCAGAACACAACTAGATAATAACTTAAATAATGATGAAAAAAAAACATATTACTCTATATCGTTTCAGAAAAGTGATATAAACTTCTATTCACAAGTAGTCTGTTAAACAAGGTGATAAAAAGTGCACTTGTTAAATAAATCCGGCTTTACTAGCACATTAATGTTCATAACGGTTTAGTAATAAATTATAGGATAATGATAAGAAATAATGAAAATATAGAATACGTTTCATTGTAGTTATAATAATAAGTAATTATAGTTGATAATAGATTTGCGTTTATCTTGCGAACCACATTTGTTGTAATAATAAGCTACTTTTTGAACGGAGGCTGAAATGTTGTTAGATTGCTTTACATAACTTATCTATGTAAGGGTAATTTTCAATTCATTCAGTGAAAATGTCGAGTCATTTAGTTACATATAAGCTAAATTAAATCTTAACACAATTTTAATTTAATTTAACACAATTTAAGCTCAATTTTTTTTTAATATGAAAATATCACATTGTTAATTGAAAAAATGTATGTTTTTGTTTTGTCACTACAGAATCGGACAATAAATCTTGACACTATTGTCATATGCATCTGCAAAATTAGCTATTCGGCAGTAATAGAAAAAAGTTGTGATTGCGCCGCGAGATTCAGCACCCGACGCGTCCCGATTGCGGTCGTCCGACATCGTGTTTATCCCCCTCTTTTTTCTATGATTTTGGAGAGACGCGTGACGCGCACACGCATTCTCGTCTCGTTCGCCAGCGGAGTCAGAGAAGGGTATGGAGAAAGAAGTTAGCGATATCGAAAGGGAGTAGAAGAAAGAGATCTCGAAAGGGAGAAGAAAGAGATACGAAAGAGAAGCCGATTGAGAGAACAACCTCTAGAGTGGAGAGATATCGAAGAAAGCTGCAAGGAAAGATTAGTAGAGTGAAGCATAGTGCGAATAGCCGAGAGGCAGAAACAGATGAAAGGAGAACAGAAGGCAGCAGCAAGAAAGAAGAGAGAGGAAGAAGCCGAAGAAGGAATGAAAGGAAATTAGTTAAAGAAAGAGAGTGAGGGAGAGAAGGCGAACGAAGGATTGAGAGAAAGAGAAAGAAAGGAAAAGGAGAGAAAGAAGGTGAAAGAAGAAAGCAAGAAAGAGCGGGAGAGTAGAGATAGAGAGTGAAAAAGAAATAGGAATAAGAAGAAGGCAAGAAGGAGAGAAAGAGAGATAGCAGGTGTCTACGAGCAACACGTCGAGACGGCGGACGCGGATAACTGGTGAGAGTCGGGTGCGAAACTAGCGCGTGGCGTGACGATGTCGAATCTGTGCCGAGAACAGCGTAGGCGCGATAGTCCGACGGCATAAATAGTTGCACGTAATATATATATATATATATATATATATATATATATATATAATGATGGTGACGCTACAGAAAATAAATTTGGTTATCGAAAGATAAGGCACTTTCCTTCCGGCACTTGTTCCAAATTTCCTACTGTTTTATTTTGTCGTGTCTTTTGTCCTTCTTGCAGGTCGGCGGAGCGCCCACCCTCAACAGATTTTGCAGGTGGAAATTCAGGTGAGTGACGGACAAAAAAATTTATTTGTGTGCGCGGAGTTAATAGCTATCGACAGGTTTGTTATATGAATTCTCGCATTACAATATATATATAAGAGAATGTATGTCTGTATGTATCTCTTTTATAGGCGCCGAATTACTGCACCGAGCGCAATCAAATTTTAACCACGTATTCTACGCGGTCACGATTAGATAATAGGTCCTTAATAACAAGTCCTGTTAATATCGGGTAATCCCTGTTAATCCCATTAGGTTTTTCTCCAGTTTTCTTCTCTCTCGCTCTCTCTCTCTCTCTCTCTCTCTCTCTCTCTCTCTCTCTCTCTCTCTCTCTCTGTCTCTCTCTCTTCTATATATAAAACAATCATAGGTTAAATATGATTATAGCTATAGCATGCTCAAAAAATATGAAAAGCAATCAAATAATATTTTGGAAAAAATTTATAGTCTATAATTCGCAGATTTTTCTAAATCAATTCAATTCGTAAACATATATAAGTTGCTGATGATGATAATAATTACTATTTCAATGTTAAGTTAATTTTATCCAAGCGATTTTGTTGCAATATAATTGTTTTTGTTAAATAAAGAAACATTACAAATTTAACATAGTACGCTAGATTTTTTAAATAAGGAGTAAAACAACAAACATTCAAAATGTATAAATATATAGTTATTGCAATGAGACTATCAAATATACATTTACTTAGCTCAAAATATTTGAAAAATACAAGTTATCTAAATATAAACTTCAAATAAAGTACGCTTTCAATTAATTTTTTTTTCGAGGAGGTGCACATTAGTGAAAAGTGCAAGATTTTTAGCGCAAATGCAAAATCTACATATTCAAACTTTATATATATAATTATAAATATTATGAATCGGTAATAAATCATCAACAGACACGCGTTATGCAAGTTATGATAAAAATCTTGGATCCACCTAGCGAGAAATTTTTAAAACTTTTTTATTTTTAACAAACCAGGTATTAAAATTAATGACGTTTGCATTGAAGAAAATGAAATAAATTTAGACAATTTAAATAAATTAATTTGGGATAATTAATAGTGTTCTAATTTTAACAATAATAATGTTCATACCGGTTGGTGTCATTACTCGGCCTCTGCGCTTGGGCCCCCACATTCGGCCTCCCTTGATCGATGCCTGGCCTTAGGCACTATTTGACATGCTTCATCCATCGGTGCGAAATCAACCTTTGCCTCGTCAGTAAAATGTCTACCTTCTAGTTGTTTATCGTCGGTAGATCCGTTACTCTGCTCGTCTTCTTCTAGATCGTCTCTAAAGCCCTTTCACGTCTTTATATTGTCCGTCGATGTAGTCGTCTTGGCGGACCCTTCGCTGTCACTTATCCTCCTCCGCAGGAGCTGGCACTTCTTCTAGTTGATATTTAATCTGTATTTAGAAGCCGTCTCTACCACTCGCTTCAAATTATCGAAAACTTCGCACTCGGTGTTTCCTTTAATCACGACTTCGTCCATGAACACTAACATGACCTTTTTCCGTTCTCAAAACACATTTCTCGTAAAAACCACCGGAGACGTCGCTAAACTGAAAGGCACTACAGTGAACTCATACTTGTCCTCTTGGCGTCACAAACGAAGTATATTTTCTGCTACTTTCTTCGACCCTCACGTGAAAGAAACAATTCTTTAAATCGATGGTAATGAAAACACGAGCATCCGCCAATTCGTCGCAAATATTCTCCATGATTGGCATCGGTGTTCCTTCCTTCATGAATACCTTATTTAGCGGTATATAATCGATACACACGCGTGACTTTTCATCCTTCTTGCGCACTACAACCACAACACTCACAAATTTTAAGCATCTAGGAATTATAACACCTTCACTTAACCGCTGATTAATTTGCTCGTTCACTATACACATCTCCTTTGGTGCTAAGCACTGCAGCGTGCGGGCTATTAGCATTTCGTTCTTGAGCAAAATTTTCTCTATTGGCGCTTTTCCTTTGCCAGCGGTCGGTAGTTCTCGATCAATTTCTTAGTTTTCTCTCGCATGTTCTCTTCTATTCCCTGTAGAGCGATACTGAACGGATTAGATTCCTCCTTTACCACATTGATGTACGCAAGTCTGGGCAGAGGTTCGACGATTGTTCTATCCCGATCGAGGACGACTTTTGCCACGTCTCTTAGAGGATCGTCGATGAGTACTTTTTCTGCCCTGGCTTCGTTTGGCACGATGAAATACTGTAACTTGTAGTCGATCCCGTCGAGCAACGTACTTAGGCTCTTACAACCTTAAGGTTGCACACATGTGCTGGCAAAATCACGTAAATATTCAATGAAATCGTCGAGCTTTGCCTTTTCTCTCAAGTGACTGCTTATTTCTTCCCATAGATCCTCCTTCATTACGTTCAGCCACGCGCCGGAGTCAATGAGTGCCTTTACGACGAATCCGCCAAGAATTGCTTCCGCGTGATCCCTCTGATTTCTCTTTTCTCACTTTCGATCAGGTTCAATGCGTTTGCATTACCTACATTGCTGCGTCTTAACAGTCTTTGGAGAGATGTCCCGGCTACAGATACCTATAATAGATTATTCCTTTCTGTTTTTGTGGACACTGCTTACCTATATGGCCGAACTTTCCACAATTAAGATACCTGCTTGGTTTCTGCGGCCAACCGTGTCCTTGGTTTGGAGCGGATAGATCTCCTCTCTCCGCTTATTTCGGTGACTTGGGGGAGCACTTCTTGCACTTTCGTATGTCGCTATGGTGACTTTCAATTCTGCAAAACTTTGACATGTGTATAGCGACACTTTTTACAACCCTTCGCCGGGAATACCATCAACGAGATATTTTAATATTAATTTCTACCGGAATGTCTCCTCGGATGCCGATAGTCCTCATACGGAGCGGATATTGACTAAGTGGCTCATCACGTTTCGGTCCTCCCTGACACAGTTTTTCTGATACTCGGTGCTGCTCTAATGTACACTTGAAGGCGCTCCTAAAATAATTCTTAATTTCGTGCCACGTGCGAGCTCTCCATTATGTAGCTACCCACTTTTCGGTCGGATTGGTGAGCGATCACTTCGCTGCGGGACACATTTCCTGCTCCATCCACCCATTTACCACTGCTACCTCCTCGACCATAGCTATCCAAGCAGTTATGGGTTGTGTATCATCTTGCCCAAAAAACTTCGCCAGAACCTCGGCTTCATCCTTAAATGATACGCGCGGACCACCTGTTCTCTCCTGTCGCAGTGTGGTTAAAATCTGCTCGATGAGACGTTCATTTCCGTGGGCTGCTGCTCAGACGTCGTTGGAGCTGCGACACTTAACGGTGACGGCTGGTTTAGCGACGCGTTCCGAACGCGTTGCTCTCCCCATGATCTAATCACTAGTTTTTCAACCTCTACTTGAGCAGCTAAACCTACTATCATAAACTGCTGATTAGCCGCCGCCTGCAACCATTGCATCTGCTTCTGTAGACGCATAAGCTTCTTTTTGTGCCGTTCTGCTTCTAATTCTCGGGCAGCTTCCGCTTACCAGCGAAGCCTTTCTTCTTGTTGACGTGATGTCTCCAGTTGCATCATAGCTCGCTCCGCAAGCTCTTTTGTTGCTCGTAATTAAGCGATTTGTTGTTGATGCGCCACTTCCATGTCAAATTTTCGAGAGCCATTAGCTACGTGTACGTCGTCCATTCTACAAGCGAGTCTTCTGCTCTGCCGCATAGGAGCCCACTCCGTGGGCCGATCGATACAGCTGGGATATTTTTACAGGTTGTATCCGTCATCAGTGTGTCACCAGCTCGTTATTGAATAAGTTGCCTATTTGTCCGTCTTGGCAAATGATTCCAACGAATCTGCATTTGCCTGGATCGCCTTCCGACGTAGAAAACAACATTCTTGTCAGTTTTCCCTCCTTTGTGACCTTGCTAGCTTAGCCGCCTGCTAATGCTATCATATAGGACAATATATTTTTCTACATAGTGTATGGTTTACATAGAAAGTATTTAACTATTTCATATGCCGATTACGTTAATATCTCGGGCGAAGCCACGATGGGAATGCTAGTACATATATGTGTGCGATGGAGGATAGTAATTATTGTTTGGTTAGAAATAAATTCAAAAGTTTACTAAATATGAAAGTACTATTTATTCTAACAAGTAGAGACGCCGTTTATTCATTCAAAATCTTGGAAACTGGGTGCCGTATGAATGGAAGCGGAGAGACGTCGAATGGCAATTTTGCATGTCCGAAATGTTGTTGACGCAGTAGAAAAAGAAACCATATTTTATTCTCACATATATATAAATGTATATATATATATATATATTCATATATATATATATATATATATATATATATGTCATGTTGACATGCCTTACACGGCGAAGCTGCTTTAAAATGGTGGCTGCTCAACCGAGCTAAGCTGCGCAGCGATACGCACGACGCCAAGCGGGGAGCGAGTTCCCTACGGACCTGTATATATATAGATATACGACGCTGATAAATTTGAAAATGGCACGGATCCAAAAACGGCGACGCCGTCACGATGACCGACACACGATATGAGTAAACGAGACCAACGGCGCATATTGGACGAAGGGGCGACAGAAGGCGCTGATTGGTCAGCGACGATGAAGATTGAAGACGATGGTAAAGAACATGCAGATCAAGCTAAAGCAACATCAAACTAAATTGTAATACATTGTGTAATAACTAAAATCTAATTTAGCTCTTAAAAAATTTTCTTTGGCTGGACGTCGAAAGTGCACCGAGTTGAGAAGTGTCGGTTCGAGAGAGAGAGAGAGAGAGAAATACAGTAGAGCGAGATAAAGATAGAAGTGCAGCAGAGAAAGACAGATAGTCAGAGATAGAAGTGCAACAGGTGAGAGGAGGAGAGAGAGGTGCAGCAGCAAGGGAGAGAGAGGTAAGATGAAGAAGAGGAGTGCAATGGAGGAAGAAGACAGAGAGAGAGAGAGAGAAAGAGAGAGAGAGATAGAAGAGAAATAACCGAGCACGAGAGAACGCTCTCGTGCAGAACATCTCTTGGAGCAGCAGCGTCGGTATCTATGAGTTGGCCGGGGCCTGGAGTTTATATGAGATCCCGTGATTGTTTGCGTGTATGACCAGAGGTGCGAGGGGCGAACATCGGTGTTCCTGTACATACAAGAGTCCTGCCTCCGGATTTATAATGTGTAAACGAATCCGCCGTGAGCAAGTCAGCGGGCAGTGCGGGTCAGACACGCTACGTTATCACCGGGCGAGACGGGAGGATCGCGAGGCGGCCATTTGGATGCATAAGATAGGGCGCGAGTGGGATTGAGCGGCCCCGAGAAAACATATATATCAATTTGAATGTAACGGCGATCGCTAAAAGAAGAATATCGGGAAAATAAATGTTAGAACCTATACTTTTATTGCCGTTAGTTCTTTATTTATTCCCATAGTGACTAATAGCATCCTGAGAATCTATATCCGAAGGTCCTGTCTCCGGTTCCTTTTTGCCGGTTACCCCACCCAAGAAACATAGCGGAAATTTCAAATGGGACGGCGGTACGAGGAATCTACACACATCGAGGTAGGTAATTATCATCATCATAATGGCGTCCAACGTGTGGTGATTATCCAGGAATTGAAATCTATAATTTACGCGAGATTTTGCGAGGTACATATGAGTGTGTGTTTTATGTTGTTGGGGACGAGAGTGCATGAGAGCGAGAAAAATCTATATAAAATTTCATGATAACATTTACATAAGAAAAAAAGGGATTATACTTCTTTTTTTTTAATTATATTGATATTATTTATAAGCATATTGCCTATTAAATTTATGAAAATTCTATTATATAATTAATTAATATTTTAATTTTAAATTAATTATTATAGTTTAAATAAGATTAGTTATTATAATTATTTTCTGTCATGTGCCTGCGTGCGAGTGAAAACATTAAACATTCGACTAAAAATTAAATCGACGGTTTTAAACTTTTGTTTCGAAAGCGGCTAATTTAATTAATTTAACTTGCAAGATAAATGTTCGTATGAGTGAGATGTACGCGTATGAGTATCAGAAAAAAGATATGATATTGTAAGATAGTCAGCGAATTTAGCGGGGTGGCATTGGGAAATCGTTGAGATTCGAGTGGGGACTCACGGTTAAGAAATTAAAATTTTTTTTGGGTTCTTAATTTGTGTTTATTAGGTGTACAAATAAATTTCCGCCGTTTTGAAAAGATGGCGTCACCGATAAGATAACATAGAAATTGTCAGCTGTAAAAAGTTGTTTAGTATATGTTGACATCTGGAAACAGTGTAACCTTTTAATAGGTCTGACTTTTTGCAAGCATCACTAGTTTTGATCGTATTAAGATGTCAAGTTTTGAGCCAAGTAAGCGTCATTTGCGGGAATTGTTAATTTACTTCTTTTATTTCAAGTAATTTGCAGCTAAAGCACATCGGTTACTCATAGAAGTATATGGTGATGTTAAGTTGAGTGAAAAAAGTTGTCGGGAGTGGTTCCAAAAATTTAAAATGGGTGATTTTGACGTGAAGGGCAAAACACGCAGTGGAAGACCCAAAGTGTATGGTGACACAGAATTGGAAGCTTTACTGAAAGAAGATATTTTCCAAACCCAAGAAGAACTTACACAAGAGTTAGGAGTGACTCAGCAAGCTATTTTACAACGTCTCAAAACCCTGGGTAGGGTCCAAAAGCAAGGAAATTGGGTTCCTTATGAACTGAAGCTAAGAGACGTCGGGCATCGCTTATTCGCTTGCGAACAATTACTCAAAAGACAAAATCGCAAAGGATTTCGACATCGAATCGTGACGAAAACTGGATTCACTGCGACAAACCAAAGCGTAGGAGGTCATGGGGTAAGCCCGAGCATGCTTTTATTTCGATGGCCAAGCCAAACATTCATGGCAAGAAGATAATGCTGTGCATTTCGTGGGATCAGCTTGGAGTAATCTATTACGACCTACTCCAACAAAATCCAACCGTCACCGGGTAACGTTACCAATAACAGCTGATGCAATTGAACAGAGCATTGAAGATTAAACGTCCAGAATATGCCAAAAGGCACGACCAAGTCATTTTTTAACATGACAATGCTCGGCCACATGTTGCAAAAATCGTAAAGAAAACGTTAGAATTACTGAATTGGGACGTCCTACCCCACCCGCCGTATTCATCAGACATTGCTCCTTCAGACTAACACCTATTCCAGTCGATGACTCATGGTCTGGTTGAGCAGCATTTCGCTTCTTATGAGGAATTGAAGAAATGGTCGACTCGTGGATCGCCTCAAAAGACGAGCCATAACTCAAAAGACATAATTTTTTAGACGGGGTATCTACTTTTTGTCCGAAAGATGGTCAAAAGTAGTAGAAAGTGATGGGCAATATTCTAAATGACACTATTCGTAGCTATTTTACAATAAATTCTTATTTTTTTATAAAAAACGGCGGAAACTTATTTGTACACCCAAGAATAAATCGCATGCAATCGTGCCAGCGGTCTATTCTGATTGCAGAAAGAAGGGAAATATTTTCAATATCTAACGTATTACACACACACACACACACACACACACACACATATATATATATATATATTTAATTTATATTTAAAAAAATTTTATTTGTTTTATATTTTGATAAAGAAAACTGATCTTTTTTTTACACATTGCACCTCAGCATACATATATCTCACCCTTTATTCTTACTAATGGGAACACCCCTAGATATTATTCGTCAATGCCAGCAAACTTATAGAGAGCGAGGTTATTTTTTTCTCTCCAGAACCATTTTGCTTTTTTTTAATTTTCTATTACATTTTCAACTCTAATTCGGACAATTTAGAAAGGAAGAAAATCGACTATTGAGGACATTTATATAGAAGTATCATATAGAGATGGAAATAGAGACCACGACGGGTTGCAATGAATTTGAGCTTCGAAAACTTTATTTATACCTATATTTACTTTTTTCCCCTTTAGGAAATAATAGATGGTAATCGCCCGATTAATTTAATAATTTATTTTGTTTATAAACATATATTTATGGATATTTAAATATCTATATTATTTCACCATCTTATCACATATGCTTTATTATATTTATTTTCGAAAGTGATTGAAGGTGTTCTGGCACTGACGAAGGGAATTTTGGTAGTTTGTTCCGGTTGCTTTTTTTCGTTTTTTTGAATCTTTAATGAATCTAAACTGCTGAAAACACTCTTTACATTTTGTAAGCACTCGAACTTGTTGGTCATAACATTCTTGAAGCAATCGATAAGTCACTTTTTTTCAAAACAAAATAGTGTAAAAGGACATGTCGAAGAACAATTTATGACGATTCATTTTTCACTGAAAAAATTATAATGTTTACACAAATGATGGCGCCTGTTAACTGAATTTTATTAGTAAATACCAAAACTATAATATAAGTTCTAGATCCGACACATCTGACTTTTCGTACTACCCATATCGCCATATAAAAGTGAAGATCGGAAACTAAGTTTGCCTCTTAATAAAATAATTTTAGTTATTTTGAAAAAACTCTTAATCAATGATTCCAGAAATGTGGAAAAGGTCGATTATATGCTCAATATGAAAGGATTCTTCCTTCTTGAAAGAGTTTAAGTGAATATTCCGGCATATCCGGAAGTAGTTTAGTTCACTTATGACTTAAACTGGCTCAATAAATTTTTCTATAAGGACTATTTAGAACAACGATGAGAAAAATAATTGGCTCCTTCAGAAATAAATTAGCAATCAAAAATATATCGCTTGCATTAAGAAGGGTAAATTATTTCGAAGATACACAAGTGGTTACATTAGTTTAATTTATTTCTATACGTGAATCTCAGAAATTTTTTCACCTCAAAATATTATAATAAGTCGTTTGTAACGAAGTGGATCAAATCGTAGTTATAAAAATGAAAACTATGTTGTATTTTTTCTTTAACTTTTAAGAAATTAAAAAAGACACTTTGTTTTGTAGTACAGCTACTTGTCATGATTTGAGATCGCACCACCGACAACAAGGTCTTGATCAGATAATGATAGCAATACATAGTGTGGAGGTTGTGCAGGTAACAACCAGTTTTACACAGGTTCGTACTCCAGACAACGTCGATATCGCTGATCGTAAATTAGTAGTAAAAAAATAATTAGGTAGGAGAATAAAGATGTAGAGCTCGGGGATAGGCATGAGGTAATTCACATGATCGGGGATGGAAGATCCCAATCTAGAATTTATGCCAAGAAATAGAAATATAAATTTTATAGTTATCGCTTAATAAACTTATACTATATTATTATCTAAGAATTCCGCCTCTTCGTGGGGGGTGATGGTCGGGGATCATGTAAGGTTTTATTCCCCATTCAGTACATCACTGTCTCCATGCCGGCTCCTTAAATTTAGAGTCATTTCGGCGAACAACACTTGCGTATAGCCTCACCGCATACAAACTTCAGTCTCTAGGCGCACGGCGATAATAGGGAGCTCAGCATTCAGTATCGCAAAAGCCTCCGCCCAATGAGACGTCACATCCGTAGCACGAGTATGTAGCCCCTACTTCGGGACGTTCGGAAGTACGCGCCCATCATGTAACCGAGAGAGAGAGAGAGAGAGAGAGTGAAAAAAGAAAGGGGGAATTGTGCTTCTGTCCTGTGCTTTGGGCGTTTTTTTCTTTTTTGTAAACCATTTAATAAAAACCTATTGATTATTATTCGACAATTTAATTTGAATTGAGTACATTTTTTCAATTTATTCAATATTTATAAACATAATTAATAAAGTGTATTGTCTTATGTATATTATTTATGAATATATTATTAAACTATATTTTTCACAGATATAAAAAGGAGATTTTTTAATGGAAATTTTTAGAAAAACATTGTTTCGTTGCGAAAAAATTCGACCGGTTTGGCCTCTATCCAGTCATCCACCAATTTTTTGGCTTCCTCGTAGGAATGGAAGTGCTGGTCAGCCAGGCCATGCGTCATCGATCTGAAGAGATGGTAATCAGACGGAGCAACGTCTGGACTATACGGCGGGTGGGGTAGGACTTCCCATTTGAGCGTTTCTAAGTATGTTTTCACCGGCGGTGCAACATGTGGGCGAGCATTGTCATGTTGCAAAATAACTTTGTCGTGCCTGTCGGAGTATTGTGGCCGTTTTTCTCGCAGTGCGCGGCTTAAACGCATCAATTGTCGTCGATAGACCTCGCCTGTGATCCTTTCATTCGGTTTCAGAAGCTCATAGTAAACCACACCTAGCTGGTCCCACCATATACAGAGCATGAGCTTGGCGCCATGAATATTTGGTTTGGCCGTCGATGATGATGCATGTCCGGGTAGTCCCCATGATTTTCTTCGCTTCGGATTATCGTAACGTATCCACTTTTCATCGCCAGTCACGATACGATGCAGAAAACCCTTTCTTTTATGTCGCTGAAGCAGCTGTTCGCAAGTGAAAAAACGCCGTTCGACGTCTCTCAGCTTCAGTTCGTACGGCACCCAATTTCCTTGCTTTCGGATCATTCCCATGGCTTTCAAACGCTTGGAAATGGTTGTTCGGTCAACTCCCAATGCTTCAGCAAGTTCTTCTTGCGTTTGACAAGAATCTTCATCAAGCAAAGTCGCCAATTCTCGATCTTCAAAGATTTGCGGCCGCCCGGAACGCTCCTTGTCTTCCACGTCGAAATCACCGCTTTTGAAGCGTCGAAATCATCCGCGAACACTTGAATCATCGACACAACCTTCTCCATAAGCCTCCTGAAGCAATCGATGCGTCTCGGCAGCAGATTTCTTCAAATAAAGTGAAACTTCCCGCAAATGACGTCGACTCGGCTCAAATTTCGACATTTTCACGATATCAAAAATTTATGATGCGAAAAAATTTTAACTAATGTGTTAGTATGGAATTGTTGGCATATGAATAAGCTTTGATTATGACATATGTAACCATTGAATACTCGCACAGTATTGGTGGCGCCATCTCTTACAAAAAACGGGAAAGACTTATTCACACTCCTAATATATTATATTTTTTTTATATTACACTTCTAGCGATTATGATGAAAATCTACCTTCGAGTTAATGTTGAAAAAGAAATAAATATAATTATAAGAACTTACTTAGTATAGAAATATCTATCTATCTATCTATCTAATATATATATATATATATATATATATATATATATATATATATATATATATATATATACTTATCTCCTACAGACAAACAACATTAATATATAAAGTAACAATTACAATAGTAAAAGATTAAATTTAACAATTTAAAAAGATCGGAACAATCACAATTTTTAATATTCTATTGTAAAATATTAAATAATGTATGCAAAAAATTATATATTATCTTCTGCATAAAATAGATATAAAGTTATCAGTACTGAATTATTAAAATTAGAAATATTTTAGGTGCTATCTAATGAACTAAATTAAGTTTTATGTTTGTAATTTTTCCTATATTTTTTTACATGAAGAATATTTTCGAATTGGTTTTGAAGACGGATACCTGCAGAGACAATATTAGACTTAATATGTATTTCGGTAAGGTTTGTTCAAGTTCTAGATAAACTCCTGATTCTCAAATATATAGTCGCACAAATATGTTTATAAAGAAATATTATGAACTGTAGAACTAATACTATATAGCTAAGTCAATTATATTTACGCAGTCTTATTGAATTTCTTCTAGCAATGGTCGTCTTTCTGCTAATTCTTCTAATAATTCAAGGTAAGTTCCATGAATTATATTGTAGAGTACATCATGAAATATTTAATCATATATATTATATATTATATATATGATTCAGCACGCTATATAATATATGATATATGATTCAGCACGAGGTTTTCTATATTTATTTGTTGCTGAATTCAATTCATTCAAATCTTTCATAAAAATAAAAGGTCGCGAAATAGTAGATATAAACAATCACTACAAAATTCTACCATTTTTGTCAGTTATATGACAGCTACCTTGGATTTGGCTTTAATATGAATAGAAATGCTATTTTAAGGCGAACAGCATTTTTAATATAAAAATTTTAATTTTTAGAAAATTAAAGTGTTTAAAAAATCAGATTTTTTAAAAATTAAGTGTTAATTGCACAAAATGAAATTTATTGTTTTGTATACAATACACAATCTTTCAAAATCTTACAAAATCTCTAAATTGTCTTATGCAAGTAATTGAAATATTAGTGTATAATTAGTTCAATATTATTTCAATAAAATACACAATTACTATTGCGTAAACTATTATTCTTTGATCTATATCTTTTGAAACAAATTTGGAAATAAATTTTTTTAAATTTTACTGAAACATTGTATAAAAAATCAAATTCAATCAAACTTGTAGAATAAGAATCACATAAAAAATAAATTAAAAAATAGAAAAACGTTTAAATGAAGTTGATCCGTGAAAAATGAATCGTATTAAATCGTTTTTTCGACATGTCCTTTTGCACTCTTTCGATTTGAAAAAAGGTGTAGTAAAACTTATCGATTGTTTCAAGAATGTTATAGCGAATAAGCTCCTTCGCTTACAACATGTAAAGAAGAAGTGGAAATACTGATGTTAATGATAAAAAATGTTCTGGATATTGTTTCTGAACCGAAAAAGTTTGAAGAATGTAAGTTGTAAGTATTATTGGACGAAAATTCATCTCAAACGCAGAAAGAACTCGCTAATAAGTTAGTAGTCAGTGACAGAGCAATTAACTACATGAAAAAGTTATGTAAAAGCTGTTCGAAAGCGCTAAACTTTGTATTGACTCGAAATGGAACTATTTGAAAGCAAATAAATAAATTTTGAAAATAATTTATCCTAGTCTTTTTTGGAAAGTCTAGGAACTATTAAAACAGACCTTGTAGTATACATTTATCTCGTACACCTACAGCTTTATAATTCATCACAGCTTATCCCTACCACTTTTAAATACTACCAATTGTGGACTTTTCCTTACAGAAATTAATTTTCAGCTACAAAAATCGCTAAGCAGTGGGACCGAAATAGCCAAACACCGCGCATGACGCCACAAAATGCTAATATTTTCGAACAGAAACACTTACACATATTTTCGTAATATATTAGAGAACCTCAAATCACATAGAGTGATTAAAATTTTTTTTTACAATTACTATATTGTTATATAAAAGACGTATACAATGTTAGCAATTTGAATATGATGGCTGGCACCATCTGATGTATCTAATTGAAAGATGACATTTTTAATCATAACTTTCTTCAGAACGTTTTGTCATTTAAATATAACTTGTGTTATCTACAGCGACTTGAAAATTTTGTCTCAGCGAAAAAATGGAACTAACTCGTGAAAATTTTCCTGCAATGATTTTTTAGGACTTTCACCATCCTTAGCCACTGTAAAACGCTGGTATAATGAATTTAATCGTAGCCGTAATTCACTCCAGAACGAGGTCCGTGAAGGTTGTCTAAAATCGGTTGTTGTGCCAGAAAACATTGATGCTGTGCGCAAACTGATAAAGCAAGATCGTCATACGATATACCGTGAGATTGAGGCATTTTTGGCTATTAATATGACGAGCATCAATAAGATATTGCACGATCATTTAGGTGTTAAAAAAATTTGTTCACGTTGGATTCCGCATAATTTGACAAAAGCTCAAATAGATGCTTGTGCCAATTGATGCAAAGAAATGTTCAAGAAATGCAATCCCGGTGCATCAAGAGCTGTGTATAACATCTACACAAATGACGAATTTTGGATCTATGCATATGAGCCCGAAACAAAACAGTAATCCACTGTATGGCTCTTCCAAGACGAACCCAATCCGAGAAAACTGGTTCATACTCGAATCTCTTCGAAGCAAATGATTGCCAGCTCCTTTGTAATAACGGGACATGTGACAGACGTGCCGTTAGAGCAACGTATAACGGTGAATTCTGAATGGTACATAATCATTTGTTTGCCAGAAGTGCTTTGTAAAATACGAAAAAACAACCGGCAACAAAGGATCATTCTTCATCATGACAATACGAGTTCTCATACATAGGTTCAAATAAACGAAATTTGGTACCCAATGCCTTGTTCTTATTCCTGTACATCAAAAATAAATTACGTGGTCAACTTTTCCGTTGATGCATTCAAAAATCATGTTATAGAGGTACCTCAATCGGAGTTGATCAAGTGTTACGAAAATTGGTTAGAGCGCATACAAATGTGGATTGATCATCACGGAGAACACTTCCAAAAACAACAAAGTTAATAATCAATTACTGTCTTTCCATTATTAAGCTCAAAATATAAATATCAACCTACGTATCATATATAATATTATAAACTTCAAAAAGGGAAAAGGGACCAAAATGAAAAAAAAAAAATAAGAAAAAAGAACCTTTTAATATATCTTTCAATACTAGTATCTAGCTTTGTCGCCACTAAACTAGCCAGATAACTGCAGCTGCTGAACAAAGTTTCATTCAAGTCCGAACTAATAGAAATTTAGTAGCTAATGGGAACTATGTGATGTTGTAAGCCTCACAATTTGATTCTGACAATAAATTTATATAATACTATTTAATAATGCTATTTAATAGATACAATATAATTAATTTTAGTATTTTTTATTCTCTTTAATAAAACAAAAAATATATAATCTAATTCATTAGGTAGCAATGTGATTGCTTTCAATCCACGTATAATGAATGCCGGAAATGCCTATAAAGGGGAGGTTGAGTCATTCGTCATTATTACCTGGCGTAGGGCTCCATTGTGGCTGCATACCATAAACGCTGGAGGTGTGATTATTCATCCATTTTGGATTCTAACTGGAGCAGATGTGATTAAAAGTTGCCCATACCTTACGACAACACGAGTTCATGTTGGGCATTTCGCCAATTTCCATGATACTTCTGGCGTTCAAATCTTTGATATTGTTATGATGATTCCTCACGAGGGGCATGAAAAGTAAGTTTATAAAGAGAAAGCGTGTTTTTGTTTGTACACGATAACCGAAAAAACTACTGAACCGATTGTTCTGAAATTTGAAATATAGATTCTATATTATCTTGGGAAGGGCGTAGGCTATGATTTTTATTGAAAATTATTTTATTTTAATCAATAAATTAAGTTAACGGTCTTAGCAGTCGGTTTCACCAGCGGCAAGCAGGTGGTGTCTTGAATCACAAATATCAACTCAAAGTAGTCCGCTTAAAATATTAATATCAGGCCAGGTCAGTTGAATGGTCATTTGCAATTTTGGGATTTGTATCATAAATAAGTAATGACGTTCGTTAGTATTATTCTTTATGTTCTAAAGTTTAATCTGACACTACTCTTATACCTTATGGATATCTTTTCATTTTTGTAAATTTTATTTTCTCTTATATGGGAAAATCTCTCTCTTTTTCGTTTTTCCGTCTTTTCATGTAAATTGGTTGTGTATGTCAAAACATACTGAACATAGTTTGTGGCAATAAATTACGTTTGTGTTTTGATACGGTATATTCACGTCAGAAGTGACATAGGTTATGTTTTTTTAATTTGAACAAAAGAAATGATGGCAAATAGGGTTCTTTACCAACAACCTTGAAACTATGTATATTATATATTATATACATATAAATGAAATATATATTTGTTATTCACAGACTATCGTTTTGCTTTAATTTCAGTTGGCACCACTACTAAAATATTCACGGTATTTAATTTAAAAAACGGAAATATACGATATATATATAACAATTTTAACATTTTATATTTTAATTCATCGTTAATTCGACAATTTTTAAGGAAAATTTATCATAATAAATCGTATTGATACATTTTGAATACGATTTCCCAGTGCCTCAGGACGATTCTACTGGGAGTTTAGTGTTTGGATGATAGAATACGATGTCCAGATATTTTAAAATGACTTCTACATTTGTTGGCGGGAAAGAATGTCCAGGTAAGTCGGAATGACATTTATGGGGATTTTCGTGTTGGAATAGTACAGTAGGATATACAAGTGCCTCGGGATAATTTCTGTGGGGAGTTCAATATTCGGACGGTAGTAAACGATATTCAGGTATGACGGGACGATTTCATTGAAGAGATTCGTATTCTATCATCCGAACACCCAAACTCCCAGTAGAAGTCCTTCCTGGATACCTGAACATCATATTCTACCTCTCAAATACAAAATTTTTTTTGTTGTCTCGAGACACGTGGACATATTTTTCTACCGCTCGAACTCGAAAGTACAATTTTTCCCATAAAAGCCGTATTTAATATGCATATATATATGCATATTAAATACGGTTGTATATTTTGCATATACATACTGTATATATAGAAACAACGATAGGTAAATTACGGTTAATTATTTTTAGTAATATAGATTTTTATAAACAGAGTACTTTTTACTTAGATATTATTGAATTACTTAAGAAATCGGTTAAATTATTATCTCGGGCGAAGCCGAAGCGGGGAATGCTTCCCCGTAAAAGCCGTATGTAATATGCATATATATATATATATGTACACACTAGCGTCCCCCGTCTCGGCTTCGCCCGAGATAATAAATTAAACCAATTTCATAAATAATTCAATAATATCTAAGTAAAAAGTACTCTATATATAAAAAGCTATGTGTCTGTAAATAATTGACCGTAATTTAGCTATCGTTGCATCTGTATAAAAAGCTGCTTCACTGTAGCGTCTACCTCAAAAAGACGATATTTTGTCGACTATTTTATACAATATATATATATATATATATATATATATATATATATATGCATATTAAATATATAGACATATCTATGTTTCTATAAATAATTGACCGTAATTTACCTATCGTCACTTCTGTATAAAAAGCTGCTTCAATGTAGCGTCCACTTCAAAAATACGGCTTCGATGGAGAAAATTGTACTTTCGAGTTCGAGCGGTAGAAAAAGATGTGCAAGTGTCTCAAGACGACGTTAACAAAGAGTATCATGTTCGGACTATAGAAAATCTCTCGGGATGACTGCTATAGAGAGTTTTGTGTTGGGAAGGTAGAATACAATGTCCAGTTATCCCGGGACGACTCTTACTGGGAATGTGCGTGTTCGAATGATAGAATAGTAATCTCTTCATAGAAGTCGTACTGACATACCTGGACATTGTTTCGCACCAACTATACACGACGCTCCCCGTAGAAGTCGTTCCAAATCACCTGGAAAACGCATTCTATCATCCGAACATACAACTGCATATATAAATCGTTTTGAGGTAACGGTATATCGTAATCAATCGCCCCTACATGGTAATACAATATTTCTCAGTAGAAATCGTATTTAAAATGTGTATATATAATATGTACAATATAGTATACATACAATATATATTACATATTTCGTATATTTTCGATTTTTTCAATTAAATACCGTGAATATTTTTAAGCAGACGATGGATATTACCTTTTTATGCAGAAGTGACGATATATTATATATATATATATATATATATATATATATATATATATATAGATACATATATATAGTTTCGAGGTTATTGATAAAATAAACCTATTTTGCCATTATTTCTTTTGTTCAAACTAAAAAAAACTGTCTCTTGTCACAATTCTGAAGTTAATATAATGTATAAAAACAAAAATATACTTTGTCGTCACAAATTATATTTAGTATGATTTGGCATACAGAACCGTTTATAAGAGAAGGAGAAAAAAAGACAGAGAGACGGAGAGAGAGAGAGAGAGAGAGAGAGAGAGAGAGAGACAGAGAGAGAGACAGATTTTCTCACGTAAGAAAAAATAAAATTTACAAAAATCAAAAGATATCCATAAGGTGTTAGAGTAGTGTCAGATTAACCTGAAGAACAAAAAGGTAATACCAACTAACGTCACACCTTCTTTAGGATACGGATCCCAAAGGTGGATATCAACATTTGTTTGAGCTGGCCTGATATTAAAACTTTATGCGGATTACTTTGAGTTGATTTTCGTGATTCAAGACGCCACCTAATGGCTGCTGATGAAGCTGATTGTTCAAACCATTAACTTAATTTATTGATGAAAGCAGAATGATTTTCAATAAAAAAACATAGCTTATGTCCTTCTTAAGATCATATAAAATCTATATGTCAAATTTCAGAACAATTGGTTCAGTAGTTTTTTCGGTTATCGCGTACAAACAAAAATATGCATTGTCTTTATGAATTCGTATGAAGTATGATATGATATGAACTATGATATGATATGATATGATATGTTATAATATATATATATATATATATATATATATATATATATATATATATTATAATGGTTTTCCTTGTCCGACCTGGCCACCACTGGACAGTAGAGCAATGCAAGGTCGACGGGTTTAGTTTCTTACCCGGGTCTAAACCCCTTTCCCTTGTTAGTCCCGTCCAGCACTCTCTTAAATGATCCCGGCTAGCTATAAAGGTACGAGGAGGGTTCAAGGTGTGTATCTATAGAATACGACTCTTTATTTCAAGATAACCAGGTTTATTACTATATAGGCAGTAGCCTACTTATTGGGTAGCCTTTATTCCAACCTATGATTCCGGTAGCCTATACTTCAAGTAGCTCTCTAATTAATACCTGCTTTCAGGCATTGCCGCCAGGCTCGAGTCTCGCGTACCGTTTGTTCTCTCTTCCTAAATCTACGCCCTTTTATCCTACTTAAAGTTAATAAGAAGAGGTAAAGACGGCAGTCTCCGCTAGCGGTATCTGGGACTCCCACTCACGACCGCCGCAACGCGTCCGAGACGGCTGATCGACCGAACCACATCAGCCCCAAGCGCTAGGAAACTGCCCGGTCCAGCTCCGCGGGATTCGTCCGTCGCACTTTCTCAGGTCGGCCAGACCTGATGACGCCCGATTCCGTGCTCTTGCAGAACTTACTCGCTATCGTAATGTTAAACCTACAATCAAGCTCGCTCGCTCCTAAGCACGAAGCCCAAAAAATCTTCCGCGAAACACTTGTCCCGCGTCTACGACAAAATCGTGACGTCGAGCCACTCGTTCCTCCTGTCCCTTACCGCCATCTACAAAGGTAGCCGCTCTCCTTCTCTTTCAGGAAAACGGAACGAGAGCCAAGTTATCGGTAGCCGCGATATAGATAACTGCTCCTGTTCTTTTTCGACAGAACAGGAGAAAAGCCTCACGACCGACTCGCTATTTCCGGGACGAACGCGACTACCCCGCGTTAGTCTCCCCGAATGAGCGCACATGAGCCGATATCACCGCCTATCCTAAGACTTCCGTGATTCGTGTTGCTAAACGTCCTTAGGCGCCGATCTTCCACACTGATCGGATCCGCGTTCTCGTCCATGAATTCTGCCAGAGCCTCCGTGTACGGGCGAAGAGGTTCGTAAACCTAACTGGTTTGTTCGAGTTGTTCCTCGGTCGAGGCGGAAAATGATTCCTCGCCTGGCAGATCCCTGTTTGATTGCTCGTTCCGTAGGTTGCTGGGCGCTTCTTCCGCTTTCCCTTCCGACAGTTCTTCGTCCGAAGATGTTGTCAGAGTCTTTTTGTATTGTCCAGGCCTTCGAATCAGCCTCCATCGTTTCTAACACCTCCTTCTATTCCTTCGATATGGTCTCATGGGGCGTTCTTGCGTTTGTGGGCAAGTCTCCCCCCGAATCCCCCTTCCAAAGAAGCGATATCCGTGTCAGCGGATTCGCAAAGAATAATCAGGTCAGGTGAGTTAGCGCGCGAGTTTTCATCCGACGGAGGCATCGATAGTATCTCTATCGACGAGTCTAAGTCTACTGAGACTTTCACAAAATCCGCGTCTCTATCTTCCTCCGGTTCCAAGTCCAACTGTAAAAGCCGTTCTTCATCAAAATCGTCCATTTTAATTTTAAATTCATATTTATTTATATATTTTTTCTTGTATAAACGGTAGCCTGGGAAAAGTTAGATGGTATTTATGTGAGTCGATGAGAGCCTATGAGTTAAGGTACGATAGCCTTGATGTCTAAGGGAGTCCTAGGAAGATTTAGGGTTGTAAGTATTGTTTTAAATCAGACCCGTGAATATTAAATAATATATTTCCCACGGTATCTTTAAGATTATAAATTAGTGGTGAAATTACTTTATATATTTCGTATAGCCCTTTAAATGTATGTGTTAATTTTTTGGAAAAATTTTTTTATGCATCTGATAGAACTCTATTCCTAAGTAGAACCTTATCCTTAAGTTTTGAAATTAAATTTGACGTGTTTTTATTAGGTACGGAGTATAGGTTTTCGTTCGTTATATTTCTTTGTCTATTTGTTGTTTCGGATGAATGATTATTTTCTTTTTGTGATTTAACGTTGAATTTATCGTTGATGTAATCTTTGAAGATATTTTGTGTTTTTCTAAATTACAGTGGTAGTATTTCCCTCTCCAATTCCGTGAGGCATTTAGTCTTTCTCTGAAAGCTTTTGCATCTGGTGTATGTACGATTTTGTTTCGTATTTTTGGTTCTTGAGGGCTATTGTTATTATATGTTCTACTTCCGTTATCGTTTCTGTTGTGCCATTTCTCTTTCGCCTAATGATGGTGCCATTTGCTCGAACATTACTTGTAAGCAAGTAAGAAAATTAGCCACTGGTTCCGTATTTCTTTGTGTACGGTTGTGTGTTTCTTGACATAGAGCTGATTAAAAATCAGCATCTGAGAACCGAGTATGGCATCGTTGTTCAAATTGTTCAAACGTATTCCGATTATTTGAATTATTTAGGTACCAACGTAAGACTACACTTTCTAGAAAGAGTGGTAACATTCTGAATAACTCTCTATCGGTGATATGCATAAATGCTCGCCTTTCTTTGATACGTTTGAGGAATTCTTCGCTATCCTCACTTTTTTACCCGAGAATTTTAAGTTCCATTGGCGCATAAATTTATACACGTTTAAGGTAATAGATCTGCCATTTCGTCTTTCTCTATTGTACCCTAAGTTATGTAGTTTGTGGTTAAAATCTCTATTGAATTGCGTGTCGGTCAGATTTCTATAACTCGATGGTATATGGTTTGTATTATTCTTAGTTTCCAATATATTCGGCATATTATCTGAATGAAATGGAGGATAGTTTGGGTTGATATTTTGATTATGTGAGTTCTGTCTCATTTAAGTAATCTAACCTATAATCTGAAGGTTAATATTTATTTTTATTGATATCTGTGTACGCGTGATCTTGGTAGGTAGCCGGTTGGTCGGTTGTATTTAGACGTATTGTGTATATGTTTGTCCTTCTCTGGCAAAATTTTCAAATTATAATGTATTTGTTTATTTACTCTGTTGTTTTGGTTGAAAGATGGATTGTTGTGGTATGTTTGGAATTATATTTGTAGTTGATGTTATATTTAGTATTTCTTTTATTGGACTAGATGTTTCCTTATAGCCTGTACTCGAAGTTTGTTCTAATGTAGCTATCGTTGCATTATGATATAATATATTTTGTGTTAATATAGGCGAATTATCTTTGTCAGACTGTTTTGATACATCTATATTGTTTTCTTCAAACAATATATCCGCTAGTTGTTTTTGTAACTCTTTTAAGTTACCGCACCGCAATGCCCACTACTAAATAATTCTCTTATCAGTACTTAAATAATACCATATATAACTGGGTAATAAAAGTATTATTTTATTATGAAACTAACGTTTGTTGTAGTCTGTTTTTGAAAAAAAATTTTGTAAAAAAAATGACTACAAATATTATATTATATAATGAGTAATATATTACAAAAACTTAAACTTTTAAATAAATACATTTTCAAACTTAAAGGGACTTAAGCTTGAAATTTTCAAACTTACTGGTATCAAGATACAAAGGGGGAAGATGACGTGCTGGAATACTGCCTTTACCTAAAAGAAGACGTATTAAGTGACGAGAGAAGAACACCTTCTATCAGTTTTTGTTGATGTCAATTATCTACTGCTTTCTTTTGTATTCGCATAAATTATTGTCTTATATACATAATATACATATTATACTTAGGGATACGTATAAAATGAAGTTAGCCATTTTTTTACTGGTCCATTGCGTTAAGCTGTAATTTCGCTATATAAAATTTTATGTGTTAATACATTTCTGGATTTAGATAATATTTTATACTACTTTTTTATAATATAAATGATAAGATTTATAGGTTTGAATTTTATTAATATGGAAAGAACATATCAACTCGCCTAACTAATTTGCTTTTGTTAAAAATTATTTTTTTTAGATATATATATATATATATAATAATTCGCTATATGTTATGGAGCCAGAGTAAAAATTAAGGTCTGCCTCTTCCATTATTTAAAGAATTTCGCCTAACTTGTAGTGACAATAACTATAAGAAATTATGTCTTCGTTTATTCTATCTTTTTTATTACAAATTCTGTTGAGTTTCTGAATAGTATACATATATTAGTGTTTCTCAAATAAAAAACAACATTACGAGTATGGAAAAGAAACAGATTTTGCAAATAATCTTTTAGATATAGGAAAACTAGTCTAGGACGAATCATCTAAATTTGAATTATTTTCCTATTGATCATGTATAATTCATATATCAAATATCGATATCATTTTATGCATGGAATATAAATAGTAATATTATATAACCATAGCTTATTTGTAAATTACTCAATATTTTTTCTACGTAAATCTCAGACTTGCAGACAACTTTTTCCAAGATCTGATCTGTATAATATTTCTATGGTAAGTTCATAACTACTGTTCAACACAATAACTGGGAAGGAGATATTTAACAACAAAAAATTACGGAGAAAAATTACAAACAATATGAACTTTAATAATTAACAATTTATATAGTTAAGAATTATAGATAAGATGTAACAATTAAAAATACTCGCCTCGAAAAATTAATTGAAAAGAAAGCGCAACGTTGGAGGATGAAAATAATAATGAATTGCTCGCTCTTAATGAGTCCCTTATATATTGTCGCGCCATCGCCCACTACAATCCCGGCCTCCATCCTTTTCTCGAAACCGATAATCCGCTCCGGTTTGTAACTTTATATGATGATGCCGGCCACGGCTAACAATCTCCGTAGTTTGTCTCACCGTGCTCATCACCCCCGTTGGAATTTTCGGGATTCCCTTAATGGGGCAGTCTAACTTCGGAAGATATCTGAAGCTGAGAAAAGTCTCCAGGTCATGAGCAAGCCCATGCAATGCCAAGCTAGTATTAAAGTACAGGTTTCCCCTTCTCTCGCTATCTCTCTCTCTTCGTCCATCTCTTAACAAACGTTTTCATATCATTCTATTCAATATAATGAATTATGTTCCTGCATTTGATCAGCCCTGCGCTGCGGAATTCATCATATTATTTATTATAATAATTTAAACAATAAATTTTCGCGCGCTTACAGAGAGTCTCATGTTACATTGTCGACTGAGCTTATATACTAATTTTATAGCCTTCACTTCCACTTATCGACTTAAATATAAACATAAATTCTCTAAAATAATTTTCAATTAACACTTTCACTCTAATTTTATCGTTACGATTCAACTTGTATACGAAGTTAACTAAGATGAATTTCAAACATAGAAATATACAAGCTGTTAGCTATAATTACATTTTATTTCATAATTTAAGAAAAAAATAAGTTTTACAGTATTGAACATGTTCTTAACTATAGAAATGTATTTAATAGTACATATACGAAATTAATTTTTTAGAAAACTTGGTGCAAATGACATCGGACTAATGAAAACAAATGCTTCTATCCAAATGAATCATTATGTAAAAGCAGCACGCTTGCCTGTAAAAGAATATGATCACACAGGTGATCTACTGATGATTGGATGGGGCCAGAACGGTAACCATCAGTTTCCACATGAACGATCTGATATCGCCAAGAGTGCTATTGTATCTATATTAAGTAATGGATTATGTCAATGGAAAATTAATGATGATAAGATTGAAGCAACACTTGTTAATTCACAAATGTGCACGAATAAACCTGGCACGAAAATTACGGCGTGCCATGTAAGTTTCAATTGTTTTATTGAAATTTAAATTAAAATTTTTTTACTCTAATTGATAATGTATACATGCATTCATGAGATTATATATCAATGTCTAGATATTCCTAATAGTCCAGGCGAATTAAGTCCAAAATGGTCGACTTACTAACACTATTTTTTCCAACGCCATATCACTAACTATACATGATACTCCCCGTAGAAGTGATTCCAAAACATCTGAACATCGTATTCTAACGTTCCAACACTAATCTCCCAATAGATGTTGTCCCGTCATACTTAGACATAATTTCTTACAAACTAAACACGATAGTCCCAGTAGAAGTCGTTCAGCGGAAGACATTGTTTCCTACCAATTAAATACAATACATCCATTTCGATTAGAATCCAATCCTTTAGAATTCGTATCCTAAAGATGTGACGTTAGTCGGTATTACCTTTTTTCTTCTTCAGGTTAATCTAACACTACTCTCACACTTTATGGATATCTTTGGATTTTTGTAAATTTCTGAACATAATTTGTGACGGCAAATGATATTTTTGTTTTTATACGTTATATTTAATTCCAGAATGGTGAAAATAGACTATGTTTTTTTTTAGTTTGAACAAAAGAAATGATGGCAAAATAGGGTTCTTTAACAACAACCTCGAAATTATGTATATCATATATATATATATATATATATATATATATTGTGAGCGGCCTAACTGCCGGTCCGCAGTTGTGAAACCGAATGTTCGCACGAGGAATCGAAAATACGCGAAGCACGATCTGCGAAAGTGTGCGACGTGCACGGACGAAGGAGAAAGTCGCGAGGAAAATATTTCTTCTCTTCCGAGTTGCCGAGTGAGACAGTTGTATTGAGGGGAGAAACATCCAAAATATTCCGATTCTCTCTCGATCCTGTTAACTACTGGCGTTACCCGCATCCCCAAAAACACTAATAACATTAACGAATTTATAGTACATCAAACTTTAAATAAGTAAATAATTAAATAAACAAAAGTTTTAATAACTATAATTATAATATTAGAATTTTTTCAAACGATTACAACGGCGTGGACAGATATAACTAGTAAATTATTATTATTCTCGACGCACGACCCCAATTCGGAAGGACGAGAATCGACTCTTTCTGAATATTGAATTATTAGGAAAGATATTTCTGGCATTAATTGCTCCGGGGGGGGGGGTGCGATTCCTATAGTGGACCACGTCCAGCAAAAGTTGTTAAAACGGCCATTATATCTATCACGTCATTTATGCAGCTGCCTTATAGCCAGATCTGTTCCAACGACGGAGAAGTAGATCTCTTCCTAAAAATAGATGGGCAACAAGTTACGATGCGCCTCAGAGTGTCCATCTTCTTAACGTACGATATCATCCTCGGGATGAATATCCTTATTCAATTACAAATGACGATTAATTTCGCTAAGGCGACTTGGTATACGCCTAGAAATATCGTAAGGAACTTGGTGACGCGTTCGAATAACGAGGTGCAGGCAATCACTGCCCTAGCAGCGGTAAATGGGGTTGCGACGTTGAAGCAGAAGCGAACGCACCAATTACATCAACTGCTAAACTAGGTGATACTGGAATAGATAGGGGCTCTCAGGCTCGCACAGATACCCCCACATCATATAAACGTGCAAGGCCACCGACCTATTAAGCAGCGCCCCGCCGCATCCGGAAAAACTGTTCAAGTACACCTACGAAGAAGTCGACAGACGTCTTGCCAATGTAACCTTCGGAAAGTTTGTGGAGCAGTTGTCCGGAGATCGTGTCGAAAAATGTCGGCAAGATCAGGTTCTGCATAGACTACAGGGCAGTTAACCAAGCGACGAAGAAAGATGCATATCCTCTTCCTCATATGGACGTCTTTCTGGATAATCTGCGTGATTCTCGTTATCTTTTTAAGATAGACTTTAGCCAGACGTATCATCAGATTCTTTTAGATGACGCTAGTAAGGAAATAACCTTTGCAGTCCCGCAGAAAGGTATGTTTCAATATATCCGAATTTCATATGGGCTAATTAACACCTCAGCCAGTTTCCAATGTGGTAGGTATTTGTGTTCGGACCGCAGTCGCAACCATGCATATTTGTCTTCATGGATGATATTATGATCGCCACGAATACATTCGAGGAACATACTCAGCAACTCGAAGCGATACTGGCTCGCCTTAATCAGGTTGGACTTTAAATTAACAAGGAGAAGTCTGAATTCTATTGCCCAGAAGTACTTTACCTGAGTTATATGGTAGACAAAGACGGACTGCATACAGAAGCCGACAAGCTACAACCCGTTACGGAATATCCGGCTCCTACGAATATCAAATAGCTAAGAATTTTTCTTGGCATGGTAGTGTGGTACACCCGCTTTATAAAGTCTTTAGCGGACGTAAAGGCAACACTAAGCAAACTACTATAAAATGGCACTGGGACAAATCCCAGGAGGACGGATTTAACCAACTGCGTATATTGCTAATATACGCAGTATAATATTGTTAATATCAAGCTACCATATTAGTGCATCCCATCCAAAGTAGACCGTACATTCTACAAACTGATGCCAGGTAACGTGCTTAGTCAAGACATGGACAATGAGGAACACCCTATTGCTTATGCGAGCAGGGCATTGACTGAGGCTGAGGTAAATTACACGGTGACCGAGTCCTCCTAGGATTTGTCCCAGTGTCACCTTACGTTCTTCCGTAGTAGTTTGCTCAGTGGTGCCTTTACGTCCGCTAAATATTTTCTAAAGCAGGCCGGGAGAAAGGATGGATGCTAGAATTGCGGTGATAGCGATCATCGGTACTCCACCTGTCCACAACTGCGGTGTAGCAAATTTTGCTACCGCTGTTGCAGCCGGACAATGGATATCCATACGTGCATCGCTTGTCCCGAGAGACTGTCCCTTTCGTCTTGGAAGGGGGAGGGGCTGGTCGACAGCACGAAGCAGTCGTCAGGTGAAGGCGATAAGACGACGTGGCAGATGTCCGAATAGGTGACAGAGAAACAAAGGGCGCGAGAAAAGGTTGAGCTCCCGACAGTCGCGCCACCAAGCATGCAAAAGACGACTGGGTAGACCCTACAGGAGGTTGCAGATGCACTCGGCCGAAGGGCAAAACCGGTTCTAATCGTCATGCCGGGTGTTATCGTCTACATCTCTAAGTAGATAGCTTAGAATACCGTTCAGCTGTTTCCCTTTTGTTCCCCCTTTTTCCAGATATAGTTACCGTGGATATTCCCCCATGACCACCATACCGCGATACCAACAAAGGTACCAGAGTACACCGTTTAGGAGTTACTAACGCGACGAAATAGGGCATGATACGGGAAATCATAGTAAATAATAGTAAGGAACAGAGCATACGCGAGCGCAGCAATGCAGCGATGGCGCTGTGTTAACGGACAAGGAGTAGTACTAGAAATGATCATACAATGAGTCCCAGGAAACATTAAATACAGATCAAAAAAACTCATATCCAGCAAACCCTATCACAGAAAGAGCCAACACAGCGTAGAGAAGCTCCAGAAGATGGCCGATGGCGGCCCCAAATGAAGAAGAGTGAACAGCAAGAGTCACGAAAAGAAATAGACATTAGTTACACTATAGATTATAATAGTTAAATTATAAGTTCCATATCTTTATTATACATGTCTTAGTTCTAGTTTTGGTTTTAGTCACTCATTGCAATATAGATCCTCTTCTTTTTCGCATACAATAACTGTTTAGGTTAGGTATTCATAGATATAAGCACCTTTTAGTTTCAGCCTAAAATTTATTTAGTATTGTATCTGGCCACCGCCTAACGACGACGATACCTAGAGACCACCGATGATCGCAGTAAAAGGTACAGTTTTATTTCCTTCATTGTAAAAAACACAAATAATTTATTTCGAGCGGTTCCAATATCCACCTATTCCAATTCTGATCCCCAATAGTAACGTTACCTAACGATTAGAACACAGACGCAGTAAATGACTAGATCAAGAATAAACGTACTTCATATGTTGGTTTGGGAGGGGGGCTTGTGGCGCGCCAAACTGTCGCTCTGCGGTTATGAAACCGAATGTCCACGCACGGAAACGAAAATGCGCGAAGTGCGAGCCGCGAGAGTGCGCGACATACGCGAACGAAGGAGAAAGTGACGAGGAGAATCCTTCATCTCTTTCGAGCTACCGAGGGAGACAGTTATATTGAGAGGAGAAACATCCAAAATATTAATAAATAATATATATTTCGAATTTCAAAGCAAATTTTTTTGATTATCGTGTACAAAAAAAAATATTCTTTGTTTTTATAAATTAGTATGATATAATATGATATTAGTTTTTAATTTTAGTCGCTGATAATGAGCCGAAGCTGATACATAGATTCTGAAAATTTCTGCAGTTAAAGTATACTTTGCTAGTAAAAGTAAATTGATTTTTTGTTTTGTTTATGAATACTACTTTTTATATTACAGGTAGTATGGCCAAGAGTACTTCTTATGGACCGTTTGACCTCCTGGATCGAATTCATGGTGAACTACATCATGGTAATCGAGAAAAACGATGAGCATCACCTTGATTTTCGAACGACTATGACGTACTTTTTTCGGTTTTGGGCTCATTATTGGAGCACCATTCACTAGATTCTTGAGCAGTTTCGACGTCATATTCATAAATCCATGATTCGTCACCAGTAATGATGCGTTTGATGAAGTAAGATCTTCAGCTAGGTTTTCAAGCATCTGTTGTATGACCTCTACTCGACGTTGTTTTTGCAAAAGATTCAGAAGTTTTTCAACGAGTCCAGCATCGAGACCCTTCATATGCAAAACATTAACGAAAATATGTTGAGTGAACCATAAGAGATCTTGAGAGCCTCTGCTATCTCTCTGATGCCGACACGACGATTTTCGAGCACCATTGCCTCAACTGTTTCGATTTTATCGTCGTTAACAGATGTGGATTGGCAACTTGCATGAAGAAGTATTCGACGACTTCACAACCTTCACTGAATGCTATGTGCCACTCAAATAATTGCCTTCACGATAAAGTAGACTCCCCAAAATACCTCTGTAACATTTTCAACAATACCGTAGCAGCAATTCCATTAGAAATACAAAATTTCAAGCAAACTCGTTGATCAACTTTTTTTCTCCATAGTCAATATCGAGAAACAAACTTTTTGCGTCATAAGCAAACACCTGGCAAACACATGTTAATGGAGATATGCCGCTGAAAGTTCACACAAACATCAAAAAATGTTGTACCAATCTAGGAAAAAAAAATTTTACCGATTCAGTTTACGTGCGGAGTTTAGATGCACCAGTTCGGATCAAAATTGATCAGATGGTATTTCTTACAACATTGATTGGGATTATAGTTTTTCATTTATATGGCTGAGATATGCCAGCGAAATATAAATAATATGTACAAGAAATATTTCTGCATGTTTCTTGATTATTTCGGCATTATTGAAGTCACATAGCAGTAGTAGAAGGTCAGACAATTAAGTAATGCGACAAAATTAAAAAATCGAGTAAATTTAAAGAATAAGGTCATCGCTGCGATCCCCATCAAAGTAGTTCCCTCGTGCATGTAAAATCTGGAGCACTTCTTGTGAAACCTCTGCAAGTACCCTCGTCACAGATTCTTGGATGTCTTCAATGCAATCAAAATGTCGACCTTTGATGAATTTCTTCAAAAGGGAGAATAGGAAAAAGTTGCAGGGTGACATATCCGGTGAACAATGTAGTTGTGGTAACGTTGCGATTTCTTTAGACGCCAAAAACTGAAAAAGCCACTGAACGGACTGTGACAGGGAGCATTGTCGTGATGCAAAACCCAAATCTCCGCGATCTCTGGATGGACTCGCAGTACCCTTTTTCCTAATTTTTGAGCACGTTGCGGTAGAATACTTGATTTACTATTTGTCCAGGGGGTGCAAACTTTTTGTGAACCACTCCTTTGCTGTCGAAGAAGCAAATGAGTTTGGTTTTCACTGTAGACTTGGTCATTCGGGGTCATATTGAAAGAACTAATGATGGTTTCGGGGTCATATTGAAAGAACTAACTTTCATCACTAGTAATAACTCTATCGAGAAGAGTAGGATTACTTTCAACCTGCTCAAGTCAATCTTGAGCGTTGTTCATTTGGTGGGCTTTTTACACATCTGAAAGCTTCTTCGCTACCATCTTCGCGCACAGCTTTTTTATGGCGACGGAAGGTATTATTTCTAATAATATAGAAATTCTAAGTAATAAAGTTGCTAGGGTCTATCTTCCAGAAATATATATTTGAATACTTGCCTGTTTAAGCTCAAATTCTACCTTTCTTTAGTAACTCTGACTACTTCTCGAAATACAATTAATTTTTTGAATATTTAAAATTATATGTCTAAATATGTAATATTCATCTTCAGAAATCATCATCTTGAAAGCATCATCTTTTTCAGAAATATTAGTAGATTGCTTTTTTACAAGCAGAAAAAAATGGTGCAGATGTAAAAATGTGTACTATACAACATTTTTATTCAAAAACTATTAAATATAATGTTATTTGGAGAGCGATCCTTAGAAGCCCTTTGGTCTTTATAATCCATACTTGCAGACAAGTTTTTGGAGTATAAAATCCTAATTTTTTTCTAATATTTAAAGGATTGCGACGATCAGGCTCTATAGCGAATACAGCCTAATACACGCAAGACTTGAATTTCAAAATAAAAATGAATAGTCGAACGCATGGAAATCAGAATGATACGAGCGCGAATATTGAATATACCTGCTCCGCGAACTTAGGCTAAGGGTGAGCAGAGAGGGAATCCTGCGCGTCACAAACCATCGTGGAAAAGGTGTCCCGCACTCCCACACGCCCCGTGTTTACGAATTCAGAATACAGTAAAGGCACTGACCACTGTATTTTGGACGCTCACTTTAATGAAATAATATTAGGAGTGTGAATAAGTCTTTCCCGTTTTTTGTAAGAGATGGCGCCACCAATACTGTGCGAGTATTCAATGGTTACATATATCATAATCAAAGCTTATTCATATGTCAACAATTCCATACTAACACATTAGTTAAAATTTTTTCGCATCATAAATTTTTGATATCGTGAAAATGTCGAAATTTGAGCCGAGTCGACGTCATTTGCGGGAAGTTTCACTTTATTGGTTCAATTTGAAGAAATCTGCTGCCGAGACACATCGATTGCTTCAGGAGGCTTATGGAGAAGGTTGTGTCGATGATTCAAGTGTTCGCGGATGGTTTCGACGCTTCAAAAGCGGTGATTTCGACGTGGAAGACAAGGAGCGTTCCGGGCGGCCGCAAATCTTTGAAGATCGAGAATTGGCGACTTTGCTTGATGAAGATTCTTGTGAAACGCAAGAAGAACTTGCTGAAGCATTGGGAGTTGACCGAACAACCATTTCCAAGCGTTTGAAAGCCATGGGAATGATCCAAAAGCAAGGAAATTGGGTGCCGTACGAACTGAAGCTGAGAGACGTCGAACGGCGTTTTTTCACTTGCGAACAGCTGCTTCAGCGACATAAAAGAAAGGGTTTTCTGCATCGTATCGTGACTGGCGATGAAAAGTGGATACGTTACGATAATCCGAAGCGAAGAAAATCATGGGGACTACCCGGCCATGCATCATCATCGACGGCTAAGCCAAATATTCATGGCGCCAAGCTCATGCTCTGTATATGGTGGGACCAGCTAGGTGTGGTTTACTATGAGCTTCTGAAACCGAATGAAAGGATCACAGGCGAGGTCTATCGACGACAATTGATGCGTTTAAGCCGCGCACTGCGAGAAAAACGGCCACAATACTCCGACAGGCACGACAAAGTTATTTTGCAACATGACAATGCTCGCCCACATGTTGCACCGCCGGTGAAAACATACTTAGAAACGCTCAAATGGGAAGTCCTACCCCACCCGCCGTATAGTCCAGACGTTGCGCCGTCTGATTACCATCTCTTCAGATCGATGACGCATGGCCTGGCTGACCAGCACTTCCATTCCTACGAGGAAGCCAAAAAATGGGTGGATGACTGGATAGAGGCCAAACCGGTCGAATTTTTTCGCAACGGGATTCGTATGTTGCCAGAAAGATGGGAAAAAGTTGTAGCTAGCGATGGCCAATACTTTCAATAATTCATTTGTAACCATTTTTTCACAATAAAGGCTCAAAATTTGAAAAAAAAACGGGAAAGACTTATTCACATACCTGATATAAAACTCGCATTTTTGATACTTTTATATAATTAAATATACAGCGGATGTATATATATCCAAACATACATGCAATTCAATCTTATTAGAAATACATAAATAATTAAGCGTGTGCGAGCGTTCTCAAGGACGAAAATATTAGATTAATTATTATTTACATAATAATAATAATAATAATAATAATTATTATTATTATTATTAATTTTTTTTCTTTTGTTTTTTTTTTAGGAGTCTGTGAATGCTATTTATGCATTTGGAATGACCTTTCTCCAAGAACATTCCTGGGAAACGGCCATCGGAATATGTGCGACTCGACACAAATCCCATGCCACTACGTACTAAACATATATCTCCATGTTGCACCGACACCAGCCCGGAACTGTTATGCACATTACTTCAGCCTGGGTGGCTGTCCTTGCGTGGTCATTTCACGTTCATACCTTTCATCCCGGGTTCTCATGCAGACTCGATGTCGCGTTTACTCTCACATACTTTCATCATCCAGGCATCCATCTGCTTTTTGCTCCGTAGCACATGCATAACGTATTTGCTATCAACCGCCAGCTATCCGTGTCCGTTGTCATAAGTTTCGTTACGTTTTCTGGAGTGATCTCGTCTATCCTCGTCTGTAGCCCTAGTCGTAACTCAGTCCAATGGTCGCACACAAAGAACGTGTGCTCCGCATCGTCTCAACTCCATCCACAGTACGAGCATTTCGGAGAGGAAATCCTCTTCATCCTGCAGAGGTACTTACGGTAGTATCCATGTCCGGATATAACTGAGTAAGGTAGAAGTTCACCTCCGAGTGTTGCCTCACCTTCCATGGATCGATTTCGGGTATAAGTCTTATCGTCCATTGTCCACGTTCGTCCGTCGTCCACCGTCTCTGCCACGTCTCGATCGTCTTTGTTCGTTCTTCAGTTGCAGAGTCTTCCCTTAGAACGCTGCCGCTCACGCCTTCACCCTATCCCGGTTCGTCAACTCTTGAGGCACCTACCGTGAGGGAGGCTCCGCATATTGTAGCTGCCTTTCGAGTTTGTCCTTGTCTAGGCGCTTTGGATTCCATCCGGTAAGAATTGTACATCGCCCTTGTATTCGTTTCGTCTCGTTTGTCAGTTTGAAAGCAATGTACTGGAGATCACTGGCTGTGTAGCCTTCGATCACCTGCCACGCCTTTACCCTAGTCCGAATTCTGTTCGAGGCCAGAGTTACGTCCGGTATGGAATTACAATAGTCGGGTCGTCTATAAGTCGGTGTCGTTCCTTCGTTGAGTACTGCCAGGTCCAGCCTTGCGACCATCTCCAGCAGTATTCGTTCCCGTCTGTTGGTCGATGTCATTCCTCTCTCGCGTTAAAGTCGCCCGCCACGATCACGTCGTCAGGGATTCCTCATACCACGTCCTCGATTCGCTCGAGTTTGGCCTCGTACTCGGCCCAGACACAGTCTTCCTCAATCCAACAGCGTGTGATGTTCGACGCGCCCTTCTCTTGAAATCAAACTGCAGACTTGCCCGAGCTGCTAGCGAGCCAAGTCGGTGAACACCTTTCTTTGTACTGCTGACTGATAATGAGCACGTCAATGTCCAGTTCCACCGCAATCTGCGGGAGCAGTGCGTCAACTACACTACTCCCGTTCGTGTTGCACTGGAGTATCGTTAACGTCATTGTGTGACTGTCTTTGTCTTCTGTTCTGTTAGAGCTGCCCTAAATGCGGCACATGAGGACGAGCCAGGTAAGTGTCCCCTGTCCTGGACGTTGTCCCTAGTGCACAAGAAGCACCCCCACGGCTCTTACAATCCCTGTGGGAATGACCCACGAGACCGCATCGCCAGCAGCAGTTTCATCTGTCCGGTCCTTTACAATTTTTCCGTAAAAGACCGAAGCCGAGGCATCGGTAGCATCACGGGACGCGTACCCTAGCTCTTATTCTTGAGATAACCCATCCTATTTTAATGCGTCCTTTCCTTAAGACGTCGGTAGCATCTTTTACGTCAAATTCCCAGACCGCCATTCTCTGTCCTCGACTGTTAACGTCGAAAACATGGGGCCGACGATCCGCGTTCCGTCCCGTTTCCTGATTTAACGTGTTCGTGATGTCCTCGTCGGTGTTGGCACAATCCAAATCTAGAAATTCCAGTGTCATCCTGGAGGTCAAATCTTTTACGCGTGCAGCCTCTCCAACAGCATCTTGGAGAACCTGTCGGAAATCCGTCTCGTTATTCAGTCTAGACAGCTGTAGAAGTACCGTGCCGTCTTTCGTCTTTCTTATTGCTCTAACCTGGGTTTTACTTGTGTCAGGGTCCATCTTTTGACGTATTGTCCATACAACGTCCACGTACGTCTATCCCTCAGCCGGCCTGATCATGATCGCTCTTCTCTTACCTTTGAGTTGAGAGCGATCAGACCCGCGACCTTAGGGTCTCGCGTGGGTCTTTTCTGCCGTCTGTTCTTTCATTAATTTGTCCGTCTTGGTCCTTTTCAGTTTTTTCTTTTTGAGACCACCGTCACCCAAGCTTCGGCCGCAGTTGTCCGCTTTTGTGCGGTCTCCTGCTCCGGAGTAGAGGTCTTTGAACTCTACTGATATTGTAAAATTACTCTTGCAATTTACTCTCAGCAGCCTCCCAAGTTGCTGGCGATCTGTTTGCATTTACACTCGCATTCTCACTGCTACCTGTCACATTTTCTGGTACACCAGCCAAGTTTCTTACTGGTGTACTAGGGGAGCTGGAAAGCTCCATGGACTCTACTGAGTCGGTTGCAGGCGGCACCCAAGATCCTGCTATTTTCTTTGTTGTACTTTTCATTTCAGGAGGATTACTTGTTGGAAATGACGGTTCAGCGTCCTGAATCTCGCCATTACTCAAGCCCTCCTACATTCCGGTGGCCTCGGCTGCCCCCCCCCCCGACTCGCAGGAGGTTGCCATCCGTACGCCATACGGCACTACTACGAGAAGCGGGATTTGACGTCTGACGACGCGCCCTACCACTGTGTGGGGCAGCCTCCCATGTTGGCTAGACTGGGTTGGGGTCCCCTACTTGTGACGGTCCAGGAGTGCCATCTGGTTTCACAACTGTACCCTCCAGAAGGAGAACACATACAAGGATGAACTGATTCGCTCACTGCTAATCCCACCAATCAACAAGTAATCACTGTATCCACAAAATCTTACCGTCGCTCAGACTGGTCACAATCATACGTGAAAGGTGCCTGTTTATAGGGCCTCTCATTCATTCCTAACCCGCCTGGAAATTACCCATTTATCGGATCTCCATCTCCACCATTAATGGGAAATACCCGTTTATAGAGCTCCCGATATACTCTTCAGCCCGAGCATAGCAGTCTTGCAGATATGTAGGTGTGTGAATGATGAGTGGGTGTATAGACGAGTGAATACTACTTTTTTCGTTCAAGTTCTTGTCCACGGCCACTTATTCGTCACCCCTAGGAGTGCTTATTTCGTGACTGACCGCGGGGGGTCGTTCCCCTATCCGCAACCCCGGGGACGTGTGTGGTAGCTGAACTCAGGGCCCCACATTATTATTATTATTATTATTATTATTATTATTATTAGTAGTAGTAGTATTATTATTATTATTATTATTATTATTATTCCCATCCGTTGTCTGTACCTTGACGAAGATCGGCTATTTCACCATCTCTCAGCCGATCGGGTGATAGGCTTAAAAGAGTACCTCCTCCTACCAATGAATGGAAGGGCGAAAAGATAGTATGATAGCTGCCATTTTATGAGTGAGCGGATATCCCTGGAGTATATCCCAGAGTAAATGAGTTAACGCACGGAGCAATGATGTGCTGGAAGACCCGAAAGGGCAACTGAATAAGGACTTCCATGCCGACCATGATCGAAGCTGCAGGTCCTATAAACAGACCTTCGTCAGTAATACAGAGATTACGGAAGGCACACTCGCTCAGAGACTCTATAAACGGGTATCTCTTGAGGAGTGAAAACACATGCGGAGCGTAAGCGAACGTTCCTGTAAAAGGGATCCTAGCAGAGTAATTATAGATGCATGAGTGAACTTCAAACATTGGAGTTTCACTAGAATATTTGAGGGCAAATGTATGAATCTACATAAATGAAGGTTAGAATGAGGTACTCTTGAACAAATGACAGACCGGCGTGTTTGCCGTGCGGTGCGACCCGTGAGCTGCCAAAAGGAGATCCTGGGTGTCGAGGCTTACGCCCGGTTGCGTGCTGGCTGACCCGAAACATCTTTGGCTCCCGCTGACGGCAAGACGGGAGGCTAGATCCTAGCCAGATCTAGTCAAACGGCCTTGGCGAGCGCGTTCGGTATGTGATTTCCTCCGATGTTTCTCCAGAGAGTGAAACACCTTGTTGTTGGGGTGCGAAGCTCGAGAGGGCGGAGGTGGAATAGTGCACCAGAGCGCGCTATACTCCTCCACAATGGTCCGAGATGAGTCAGCCCTTACAGGCATGTGTTGGGGGGCTGCCTTATCGAGCTCAACGTTGAAGGGTCCAGGAGTTCCATTTCCGAATCCCATGGATTGCCAAAAGCAACAAAAGAGTTACCTTGGAGTGAGGGAGGGACAGCCGGCTGAGGCCGGGATTAAGTCTGTTGAGCGGACGAGTGAACTGGAGATTATTCTCCAACTTGCTAGCAATGAAGAGCCAACCAAACATTAAAAAAGATATCAAGGATGGCCTTCCAAAAGCTGAAGAGCTCGTAGATGCTCTTGGAAGCAGTCGAAGGGAATGCACTGAGGAGGTAGTTTTTTAGTGGTTATGCCCTTCACAGGTGAGTCCTACATACCCGGGGACCGGTTTCCGGGATCCATAAAGGATTTTTCTCCTCCTCCCAAAAAAAAAAAAAAAAATTATTATTATTATTATTATTATTATTATTGTCGTTATTATTATACCTAAATATTACTTAGAATACGAAAGAATTAAATAAAGAAGTGTTATTATAAAACAGCTTCGAAATTATTCTAATATAATTCATATTATAGGAATATGGGCGTCTTCAAGAGCAAGCTATTGCCCTTAATATAATATTATTAGCATTCCCGTCTCGGCTTCGCCCGAGATAATAATTGAACTAATTTCTTAATCAATTCAATAATATCTAAGTAAAAAATAATCTACATATAAAAATCTATATTACTATAAATAATTGACCTGTCATTGACCTATCGTCGTATCTGTATATATAGTATGTATATGCAAAATATACAACCGTCTTGAATATACATATATATGCAGATTAAATACGGCTTTTATGGGGAAAATTGTACTTTCGAGTTCGAAGGGTAGAAAAAGATGTCCAAATTTCTCGAGACGAATACGATGTCCAGCTATCTCGGGACAACTTTTATTGGGAGTATGTGTTCGAATAATAAAATACGATTCTTCATAAAAGTCTCTGAGATACTTCTCGTAGAATTGAGATCTTCGTCTCTGAGATACTTATCGTAGAAAACTTCTCGTACATTGTATTCTAACGTCCCAACATGAATCTCCCCATATAAGTCGACCCGTCATATGTGGACTTCGTTTTCTCCATTCTGAACACAATATTCCCCGTAGAAGTTGTCCCTAAACATCTAGAAATCGTATGCGCCACTTGATACTTTCTTATCGTCATATATATATATATATAGATATATACCGTCGCGTTATAAATGTTGGCGAAGTATTATTACAATTATTAACGCTTATTTATTCTTATAATATTTATACCCACTATATATATACTGCAATTATAATAGTCAACGCAGTTGACATAATTTCTTATTTATTAAATTAAATATTAAATGTGTGTATTAATAAACCTGTTACATTACTATTTCGTGTACATGTGACAGGATAAATTGTTGTCAGCAGGTAAATTATGACGTTTTGTTCTGCATACGTATGTGTATATATATATATATATATATCCTTATATAAATGCACATGTGTATGCATATACGCCTGGATATACCATTTGTATTTTGTCTTATGTAGTTCTGTCTATATGTCTTTTACCCGTGCATTATCACATATTTTCTTATATATATCTACATACCTATGCGCACAAACAATACACATCAATGCTCCATTAGATATTTATTTACGCCTGTATACGTATATTCTAATACTAATTTAAAATGTATAATTCGTAAAATTAGTATTTTTATATTGTTCCTAGTTTAGAGAAATTTAATTGAAACTAGTGCAACTAAAAATGTTCGGTATAACTTAGAGTATCAAACAAGTCATTCACATATAATGTAGCTCTAGTTTTATTGGACTTGTATAGGAAAATGATCGATAATAGAGAAAATGGCAGCATATTTAATGTCTTACATTCCTTAATTATAAGAACATGGATATACCCATTATGCACATTGTTTAATATTATCTTGTACTTATAAATTATTCCCATATCTTACAGTTATTAGTTAACTGTAATATGAAAGATGGATGGCGACGTAACATTATCAATCAAATTCATAATTTTGAATTTTTTCGTTTTAACAGTAGAATTGTCCCCATTGATCCTGACAATTACTTAATGAACAATAAACTCCCTTATTAAATTATTAATTAAATGAATGAATTGAAAAATTCATGAATTGAATTGATTGAAATATTCATTATTTTAAATTAACATATGATACTATTTAATTATTAAAAGTTTCGCTACAGACATTAAATTCATAAATTTAATAAAAGAATTATTTTAAAATATTTGTGAATAAAATATATTAAATTGCAGGGGGATTCTGGCTCTCCACAAGTTCGTTACGCGAATGTAGTACATGAACTCATTGGTGTAATATCTTGGGTACTGGTACCTTGTGGTAGATTTGAAGCTCCAACTATAAGTACAAAAGTATCCCATTTCATTGATTGGATTAAAGCGAAACAAACTGCAAATATGTAAATAGTGCAAAGAATATGTAAATAGTGCATTATTATTTTAAATAAAATATTAAATTGAAAATTAATTTTATAAATCTATTTTTCTTTAATAACTTCAAATATATTTGGTTAAAATCGTCCTATTAATAATTTTCACAATTATAATTTACAAGAAGTGTATTACGACACTCATAAACCAAATACAGCCATTAAGTGCAAAAGTTATTATATATAATAAAAAATTAATACCTATTTTTTTAATCGAAATAGACTTGTATCTACTGAATTTTTATGTGCATATCGTATTTAATTGGATCTTTAATATTGAGCACAATGAATATATCGATTTCTATAGCAACTGCATTGTTATATCTCTCTGATATTTCCAAACCATATTTTTGTTTGAAGGAAAGAGTACTATTTAAGAAATTTCATACTTAATGTAAAAAATTGAAAAATTTAATAATCAATTTTGTATTTGGCTGCCTTTTTTGATTTAGTATAGAAAAGTCAAAGAAAATACAAGGGTGGTTTGATAAATTTCCGGCCTGACCAAAAGATGGCGCACTAGGCCTGCCTTGACCTGGCGTTCTATAGTACCATCCTTAAATAGCTTGTAGCTATAGTTTCAATCCGATCGCCATGTTAATTTAGGTTCGAGAGCACGCTGAACATACGCCTCTGTGTTTTTCGTAAAAAAGTAAAAGCTGGAAAATCGTGCTGTCATCAAATACTTTTATTTGAAGAAGTTAACGCCGAAAGAAATTAAAAAAGAGATGGACTCAACACTGGGGACATCCTCCCCATCATATTCAACCGTTAAGCAGTGGGTTTACGAGTTTAAAAAGGGTCGTGTCAGCACCTCTGATGAGCCTCTTTCAGGATGCCCCCATTGAGGTCACAACTCCAGATACGATCGAAAAAATCCATCAAATAGTGCTGAAAGACTGCAGATTAAAAGTGCGTGAGATAGCTAAGACCAGTAAGATGTCCTATAAACGTGTACAAAATATTTTGCACCAACATTTGTATATGGAAAAGCTCTGTGCCAAATGGGTGCCGCGTTTGCTCTCAGTCGACCAAAAATTGATTCGAAAGAAGATTTCTACCGCCAATTTAGCGTTGTATAAACGTAATCCAAGCGAATGTTTGCATTGATTCCTAACCGTTGACGAAATGTAGGTCCACCACTATACTCCTGAAACCATACAACAGTCTAAACAGTGGATTGGACCAGGGTAAACAACTCCAAAGAAGGCAAAAACAATTTTTTTTTTGATGCAAGAGGTATAATATACATTGATTACCTTGAAAAGGGTAAAACTATCACTGGTCAATACTACGTAGACTTATTGCAACGTTTGAGTCACGAAGTGAAAATTAAACGACCTCATCTGGTGAAGAAAATAATCTTGTTTCATCACGGCACCAGCGCACAGGTCAATCGTTGCGATGGCTAAAATCAACGATCTGAAGTTTGAATTTATACCGCACCCTTCCTACTCTCCAGACTTAGCCACGAGTGACTTTTATCTGTTTCCTAACCTCAAAAAATAGCTTGGCGGTAAGAGATTTGCGGACAATGAAGAAGTAATCGAAGTTGTAAATGGGTATTTTGAGGAGCTTGACGTATCAGTCTATAGAGATGGCATTGCTAGACTAGAACACCGCTATGAGAAATGTATCAGCCTTGGAGGAGATTATGTTGAGAAAGAAAAAAAAAATCTTAAAAACGTTGTTTTTCTTGGTCAGGCCGGAACCTATCATTGTCTAATTGCTGAGAGCATGGGCTTTTCACTGAAAAATAAATGCCGCAACGAATACATGTAAAATAAATAAAACACATGGAAAACAGGAAACGAGCCAGGAGGTTGTAAAGTGTAAGGAACTTCGTGCAAGCATCAGCTACTCCACCGTAACCAGATAACTATATGGAGCCAAGAACTCAAGAATTGACGCCCAGGACTAGCAAGTCCCCATTTCTCCCGATCTTTTATGGTGTGGACGAACACTAGTAAACTCCTCATACTATTTGTGAGCCGAGTTTTACGCGACAAAGAACAAAAATACACAATCTCTGTGAACTAGGGTCTCGCACTAATCTGAGCCACTTGGAAGTTGGGACCATATCTAGAAAAATACCATGTCATGACTAATATGTACCATAGTGTATTAAAATGTATGAAGAACACGAAAGAACTCACCTAGTAGCAAGCAAGGTGGGTTATGGACCTTTACATGTGAACTCAGATATCGTTTGTCTGAAAGGAAGACTTCACCACTTTCCGGATGCATTATCGCGAGGTATGTAGGTAGAAGAGGAAATCGCATGCCTGGAAGAGGTCAAGGACGAGTATTACTTAAAAATGCTAAGTTTCTCTGTTCCATTTTCGTGATGTGCACTACTCCCGCGTTGTTACAAAACACTAAACATCTAGCGAAGCAATGATCACACAAGAGATCGAGAGAGTAAAGATCTACTATTACAATGGCGGAGTTACAGGTTCATAGCGTTGCCACAGACATATGTTACCGTGTATCAGTAAAATGATTAAATTTGTTAAATTGTTTGGATTTTATGATTTTTTAAACGAGTTTAATATTATAATATTATTATCTGTTGTGTCTCAATCGTTGAGTAAAGAATACGTTTGCGAAAACTATGACCCGGATTGCTTACGGTATTTGGCCACGTGGCATTCTGTATCATAAATAAAGCACTTTTCTGTAAATAAATATATCCAATGCGAGATGTTTTCATATTCAATCTATTTGCAAAAGAGCAATTTTGAGAGGTCTTTTAGATGTACGTAAATTTGCCTTTAAAATACCGCTAAATACCGTTAGAAATTTTTGAAGAAAATCTTATATTAACAGGAATAATAAATTTGCCACTTTCGATAGTGCAGTTTTTAATCGATATTCCATTCATTGCATCAACGATTATTTCTTAGTCTTTAGTAGAAAATTGAGTTGTTTAGTCACTTGAGTAATCTGTTTTAGTAGACAGATAGTGATTGTCCAACATTTTTTTTTCTGAAGTTCCAGTATTTTACCGGTGAGAGATATATAATTGTAAGTATTTTACACTTACTCATTGGAGCTTAGAGCTCATAACATAGTTACGAATTATACTGTCTTCATTAAGTCGCGACGATCAGGCTGTATTCCCGATACAGCCTAATACGCGCAAAGTTTTAATTCGAAATAATTAAAGTTTCAAAATTAAAATAATCAGGCAATGCTCCGAATTAACGGTCAAATGCGCAATCTTCAAAACAATCTGATTGCACGTATTAAATATACCTGTCCCACGAACGTTGGCCAAGGAAGAGCAGAGGGGAATTCGCGCGCATCGCGAGAGAAAGAGAGCCGCGACCGCGCGGCATGCAGCGTGGAAAACCTGTTCCGCGCTGCCAGCGCTTACGAACTCGGGAGGCAGTAAAGATATTCAATGCCGCCTTTCAAACACCTCATTTTCATTAAATAACATGAAAGTCTCATTTTTGATACTATTCTACTATTTAATATACAGCGCGTTAACCAAAGAAGACGTACAAGTAAATATTATAATGAATACACGAATAATTAAGCGTGTGCGAACGTCCTAAAGGAGAAAAAGATATGATTAATAATCATTAATATAATTTTAATTGCTATGCGCAATTATAATATTTAATTATTATTATTATTATTATTATTATTATTATATTATTATTATTATTATTATTATTATTATTATTATTAAATATACAGAGCCGGAATAATTATTATTAGTGTAATTATTATTATTTTTTAATAATAATTATTATTATCGCTAATTTGTAATAATTATCATCAAAAGTATTATAATACCTAAATATTATTTAAATGCGAGCGAAATAAATTAAGAAAAACAGCGCCAGAATTATTATAATATATAATTTATATTATAGAACACAAGCGTCGCTAAGGAACGCAAATTTCAACTTAATTATTATTATCACAACTATTATTATTATAATAATTTATTATAATAATAATTATTATTCTTATTGTAATAAATAAATGTTCGAGAGAACTAAATTACGCCGAAGCTCCCTACAGCTATCCTGTCTCCAGAGCTCTAGTAATCCTGCCCGTCCAAAAATCCTAAATAGTAGAGTTGCGATCCTAGTTGCGCGACGCTCCGTTAAAGACTAGCAGGCTCTACTATCCCGTCTGAATCCTAGTAAAGCTTGATACTGGTTGCGTGGCGCTCCATTAAGGACCAGCGACTTCACTAAAACTCTTCTCTTTTTCCTGATCAGAGTTGATCCTGGCTGCACGGCGCTCCGTTAAAGACCAACAGCCTCACCAAAAATCCCTCCTGCACCTCAGTAAGGTTTGATCCTGGGTGCGCGGCGCTCCGTTAAAAACCAGCGGTCTCACTCCTAGCCCCGAGCGAAGCGGTGATCCTGGGTGCACGAGCTCTGTCGTGTTTTAGTGCTTACGAAAAGACCTGGTGATGCGCTGAGCGACCAGGGGCCGAGGTGAGTTGAGCTGGAGCCACAAAGTAGTAAGCACTGAGCAACGATCAGATAACTCGCTATAGACCAGCAGGCTACGTTCATCCCCCATACTCCCCCCCAGCCCCAGTAAATCCTATAAACCCCTATAAATATATAGTGCGTCAGTATATTAAGTGCGTTATTAGTATATTACGTGCGTATAAATTTAAGGTATAATATCGTGTAAAATAAGCAGCGAAAATTAGTGTAATAAGGTATAATAAAATGTTTAATATAAAATTCTGTCTTGTGTGTTACAGATCGGAGGGACCAAAGCAGAAAGCTTTTCTTCATTTTTACTTTTGTAATATTTTCTTTTGTATAGTTTTATTATAATATATTTTTGTTATTTTTTATATAATCATAATTGAGTAAAACGTGATTATTTTTCCCGATTTTGTCTAAACATCCCTTTCCTTTGAAATCAATCCTGGCGCTACCGCGTAAACTATCTCGGGAAAAAAGGGAAACATTACAAAGTACACTTTGTAGCACTGAACGTTTTATTGATACTTATAAACATTCACAAACTGCGAGAGCTCCGAAAACAAGTTAGCACTCGTCAACCGTATAATATATATACGGAAAAATTTGATCCGTAATTTTTCTGGGAGTTTCTTAACTTCCGAAAATAAAGCGATTGAAATTTATAATATTACATTTACATTTCGCAAAAGTAGTCTTATTATGTAATGGCACTGTAAATATATTAGCATTATACTGCACCAGCATTGAAAGATCATTTCCGACGATTGGGTTAGTTGTGCATTGACATGTAGAATTAGATATTTGTATGTCTTCAACTGAAATCATATACAGTCTCATATTTTTTAATTAATTATGACTTAGAGATGAAGTCGTTTGTGCGGAGCATAAATATCTTACTTGTCTATTTCGTTTTAAAATTTTATTCTAGATTCAAGTATACTCACTTAGTTATTTTATTGCTATCTAAAGAATATGATTCTTCGTTAAGATAAGTATACTCTGACTCGCATAAATATTAAATGCTCAAAATTTATATTTCAAGTGGTGCCTATTCAAATAAAACTTAATTAAAATAGTCCCAATTAACATCCAAATGTACATACATTCGAGACGATGTGTTATTATAACTATTCAATTATAAATATTAAAAAACATTATTAATCACTTTGATTTGAAAGCTTCAACTTACAATCATGTCATTTAAAAATTACCTTTATTTATTTCGTTAACATTAAATGATTTGTCAAATAATTATTTCTAATAATTGTCCAAACTTTAACTTGAAAATATATTTTAAAATTAAAAAAAATTTTGTTGAAATTAAATTATAATTTCGTTTAAATTTATATTAAATTTATAATTTTCATTTTCTTGTATATTGTTAGAGCATTATTCGTCAAATTTTTGGACTATTTTTGAAGACTTTAAAATTTGAAATACTTTATTTACCCTATCATATTTTATTACAAATTAGGTCATCGATATAGAATGTTGAATTTTGAATCAATTTGTATTCTTGCTTATAATTTACGAAATTATTGTAAACTTAACTAATTTTGTTATTGTATTAAATTTTTATTGTCTGTTATAGATGAAAATTTTTATCAAAACTTACTTGAGATTCACATAATGATACATGTGGTGGTCATAATTGAATCGATTTAATACGTCATATTCCTAGAAATTGATATTAATAATTTTAGTATTCTAATTTTTTATATTAGCCAATCCAATGTTTTATGGACAATATTTATTTCATGTTTTGTTAAATGATTGTAATATTTCAACTAATATAGTCACATTAGAAATTAAAAAAAATGTTTTCATAAATAAAACTTTATATGTAAAGTATAAAAAATTACGTACAGATTGTATACCAGAAAACAATTTCAGATCTTTATGTGTCCGTAATGCCAGTTGTACTAGTTCACTTGCATAGTTTATAACTTCTTCGCAATATGTTGAAGAGCTACATGTAGGTTTTTCATCTGGTGCATCAACTGAAGTATCATCTGACGGAAAAATAATTTTGTTCTCCGTTGTGGTGGCTGAATCACAGTTGTCACGTGCTATAAAACAACAGCAGATTATGTATTTAATATTATTTCCAAATAGTTTTCTAAAATGCTTCGTTGTAATATTCTGATCTTTGAAAGTTTCGTTTAGATCAATGAATCCTGTTTATTGATCTGCTGATTATAAAATTCACTTAAACAGAAAATTAAATAAGGAATATAAAAAATAAAAATTCTCTTATATTTTAGTTTTAGTAGCATACTAGTATTAGTTCAAGAAATAAAACTAAAGAATAATTCATTCCTTTGTTGCAGAAGTTGATTATTTACCTTGTCATAAAGTTTATGTTAGAGTGATGCGACACGGCACGTAAATGTGATAAAATGCATAATTAATTTGCACATACTCATTGAAAGATATTTATGACTACTGAAGCTGAAAAATCAAACTAAAAGTTATGATTGTGAGGTTGGCGTGTTGTAAAACAAATTTAAATATATATAAGCACTCTCGATTTTTAATCTACGTGGAACATAGATGTCTCAAATATCATTAGATGATTTCTGTTTCTTAAAAAAATACGTTCACGCTACTCCAGCCTCGAAATCGACACACACACACGCACGCACACACACACACACACACACACACACACACACACACACACACACACACACACACACACAATAAGTGACATAAGCAATAGAGCTGCCCTCTGGATTGGTCAAAATAGGCAGGTACTAAAGCAGTCGAGTCATCGGAGCGAATTGATATCCTGGGCTAAAATACAAGAAATATACGTCTTTAGTGTATATGCTCCTGCAAGCTTTACGAACAAGCAGTTTGAAATCCTCGTAGCTAAATTAGTTGATGAAGCCATGGACAAGAAACCATTATTAATCGGTGGCGATTTTAACGCGTGGTCCACAGCCTGGGGAAGCGCTTCAACAAATAAAAGAGGTAGTATGCTGCTTGATGGCCTTAATTCTCTTCAACTCCACGTGGTTAATAAGGGATCTGAATCCACTTTCATTAGGGGTGATAAACAATCAGTCATTGATGTAACATTCGCTAGTGATGACTTGATTCAGCGGATCCTTAATTGGAGAGTAAGTGACCTTTACACCCACAGTGATCACAGGGCGATCTTGTATGAGATTGCAGAGAAGAAAGTAAAGAACAAGTGCAATGAGTGGATGCCCACACGGAAATGCAACATCAGATCGCTAGACTGTGAAGTGTTCGCCACTATAATATCAGAAGAGCGTTTAGAATATGGTGCACCAGGCCATCTGGCAAATGCACTCATGAAGCATATCTCTGAAGCATGTGATGCATCGATGACTAGGACTAAGAGCGGATTTAAACATCGTCAATCTGTCTACTGGTGGACAAATGAAATTGCAGAATTGCGTAAACAATGTCATAGCGCACGTAGACTTGCCCAGAGAGACCGCACCCATCGTGATACGTTTAATAGTTTATTTGAAGAAGCACAGAGAGCGCTTGTCAAGGCCATTAAGGCAAGCAAGCGTCGATGCTGGCTTGAACTGTGTGCAGAGGCCAACAATGACTTATGGGGACGACCATACAAAACAGTCATGGCACGATTGAGTAGGGCACCAATACAACCCACTAGCACGGTATTGATTGATAAGATTGCTTCCGCCCTCATTCCCAATGACATCCATGGGACTGTACTGGGCACGCAACACTCGGACGATATACCTCCTATAACAGAAATGGAGCTACATAATGCTTACGCTAAGACTAGAGACAATGCTGCCCCTGGCCCTGATGGTATTCCTAATGCGGCAGTTAAGTTAGCGATAAAGAAGAATCCAGCTATATTTCTAAAAGTATATAATGCTTGTCTTCTTGAGAGTATTTTTCCTGATTGCTGGAAAACTCAAAGGTTAGTCCTGTTACCTAAGGGCAATAAGCCACTTGATGATCCTTCATCATACAGGCCATTGTGTATGCTCGACACGGAAGGTAAAATATTTGAAAAAATCATATGTAGCCGACTGGAAGCATTCACTGAAGGATTGCACGGCTTATCCTCACGCCAATTTGGTTTTCGGAAATCAAAATCAACAGTCGATGCCATTAAACTGGTAGTGTGTACCGCAAGAAATGCAATCAGTGGTAAGAGATGGAAAGGTGGCACTAAACAGTATTGTGCCATTGTCGCTCTAGATGTTAAGAATGCCTTTAATTCGGGCGCTGGTCTTCTATTATGAGTTCTCTTAAAGAGTTCGGAGTACCTGGTTATTTACAGAATGTCGTGGCCAGCTACTCTGAGAATAGGATAATATTATACCGAACGGATGAAGGCACTGTATCGCATAAGGTTACTGCGGGAGTTCCCCAGGGCTCAGTTATGGGTCCTATAATGTGGAATATTATGTATGATGGCGTGTTGAGGATTCCACAACCGCCTGGTTCAATAACAGTAGGGTACGCCGACGATATCGCTCTAGTAGTGACGGCTAAAACCCTTGATGAACTTACTGAAAATGCCAATGAGGCAATCAGCAACATCAGTAGATGGATTAAGACGGCTGGTCTACAATTAGCGGCGCACAAGACAGAAGTAGTTCTTGTCAGCAGTCGTAAGAAGGTAGATAGTATTACTCTTAAAGTTGATAGCTGCCGCATTAGTTCTGCGCCATCTTTACGATACTTGGGTGTCCAGCTTGATGCCAGGTTAAATTTCAAAGAACATCTAAAGATATCTGGCGAAAAAGCGCAACGAGTTTCAGCTGCCTTGTGTCGGCTCATGCCTAACATTGGTGGCCCACGTCCACCCCAGAGGAAACTATTAGATTATGTTGTTAATTCTGTCAACATGTATGCAGCACCAATCTGGCATCATGCATGCGGAATTAAATCGTATTGTGAGTTGGCCATTGCGACCCGTCGTCGCTCCTGTATACGTATTATTAATAGTTACAGGACGGTATCCACCGACGCAGCTGAGGTACTTGCCGGAATTCTTCCTTTCGATTTAGCTGCAGATGAACTGGCTAGGCTGCATAACATATGTAAGGCCGCAGTGGATTCCCTACAAGGTGCTAGAAATGTGGAACGTCATCGTTCTATAGAAATATGGCAAAAACAATGGACCGATTCTAGCAAAGGCCGATGGACTTATCGTATCCTCCCAGACATACACAGATGGATCAACAGGAAACACGGGGAATTAGATTTCCACCTAACTCAGTTGATGACTGGACATGGTTGTTTTAGGTCCTATTTCCACCGCTTTCACCTGGATAATAATGATCTCTGCCCCATCTGTCCGACTTTGGTCGAGGATGCTGAGCATATATTAGTGAGCTGCCCTCGTTTTCGAACACAACGTGAGCACTTTATGAACATCATCAATAAGCCAATAAGACCAGAGAGCATCCTATCAATAATGCTGGAATCTTCTGAAAACTGGAAGGCAGTAGCCAGTTTCGCAAAAGAGGTGATGACCAAACTTAGATATGCCGATAGAACTAGGCGAATGGCCCAGGATGAACCAGGCCAACTGATCCTATTTTAAGATACAGAGGACGAACACCGAACCCTTGATCACCTGTGTGGATGGGGGACGTAGGATAGTGTCATAAGAAGAGGAGTCGTATAGGCTAACTAACAGCCCCGCCGAAGTAATATTCCCGGATAGTTCCGGCGGGATGCTGGTTTCGAGAGGCCACTAGTGCAGAGATTGCTCTGCCTACGCCTAATAAAAAAAAAAAAACACTAGGCGCAGATTGATATATACTATCAATCTGCGCCTTTTATTTATTATAGTTTACTGATTATACTTAAAATTAAGATAAGAATTTCATATAGGCCGAGCGGATTTTATGTAAGGAAAGATTTAGGTAGGTACTTTATTGCTACTCGGTAGGCTATGATTTGGTTGTGATCTAGAGATACATCCGATGCAAAAGATATGCGCAAAAAACTTTGAAAGAGAATTATTCGGGTTCAAATACACGTGCAAAAGCGAAGACAGTTCCGTACAATGGAAGAGCGGTCAATCTGTTGAATATAATGGTCAAGTACTTATAGATCATGTACATTGTGTGTGTGTGTGTGTGTGTTTTTTTTTTTTTTTTTTTTTTTATTAGGCGTAGGCAGAGCAATCTCTGCACTAGTGGCCTCTCGAAACCAGCATCCCGCCGGAATTATCCGGGAGTATTACTTCGGCGGGGCTGTTAGTTAGCCTATACGGCTCCTCTTCTTATGACACTATCGTACGTTCCCCATCCACACAAGTGATCAGGGTTTCGGTGTTCGTCCTCTGCATCTTAAAATAGAAGTGCATCTTAAACTAGCCTGGTTCATCCTCGGCCACTCGCCTAATTCTATCGGCATTTCTGAGTTTGGACATCACCTCTTTTGCGAAACTCGCTACTGCCTTCCAGTTTTCAGAAGATTCCAGCATTATTGATAGGATGCTCTCTGGTCTTATTGGCTTATTGATGATGTTCATCAAGTGCTCACATTGTGTTCTAAAACGAGGGCAGCTCACTAGTATATGCTCGGCATCCTCGACCAATGTCGGACAGATGGGGCAGAAATCATTATTATCTATGTGAAAACGGTGGAAATAGAACAAAAAAAAAACAATTTCCCGTCAGCAACTGGGTTAGGTGGAAATCTAGTTCCCCGTGTTTCCTGTTGATCCATCTGTGTATGTCTGGAAGGATACGATATGTCCATCGGCCTTTGCTAGAATCGTTCCATCGTTTTTGCCGTATTTCTATAGAACGTTAACGTTCCACGTTTTTAGCACCTTATAAAGAATCCACTGCGGCCTTACATATGTTGTGCAGCCTAGCCAGTTCATCTGCAGCTAAATCGAAAGGAAGAATTCCGGCAAGTACCTCAGCTGCGTCGGTGGATACCGTCCTGTAACCACTAATAATACGTATACAGGAGCGACGACGGGTCGCAATGGCCAATTCACAATACGATTTAATTCCGCATGCATGATGCCAGATTGGTGCTGCATACATGCTGACAGATTTAACAACATAATCTAATAGTTTCCTCTGGGGTGGACGTGGGCCACCAATGTTGGGAATGAGCCGACACAAGGCAGCTGAATCTCGTTGCGCTTTTTTGCCAGATATCTTTAGATGTTCTTTGAAATTTAACCTGGCATCAAGCTGGACACCCAAGTATCGTAAAGATGGCGCAGAACTAATGCGACAGCTATCAACTTTAAGAGTAATACTATCTACCTTCTTACGACTGCTGACAAGAACTACTTCTGTCTTGTGCTCCGCTAATTGTAGACCAGCCGTTTTAATCCATCTAGTGATGTTGCTGATTGCCTCATTGGCATTTTCAGTAAGTTCATCAAGGGTCTTAGCCGTCACTACTAGAGCGATATCGTCGGCGTACCCTACTGTTATTGAACCAGGCGGTTCTGGAATCCTCAACACGCCATCATACATAATATTCCACAATATAGGTCCCATAACTGAGCCCTGGGGGACTCCCGCAGTAACCTTATGCGATACAGTGCCTTCATCCGTTCGGTATAATATTATCCTATTCTCAAAGTAGCTGGCCACGACATTCTGTAAATAAACAGGTACTCCGAACTCTTTAAGCGAATTTATAATAGAAGACCAGCGCGCTGAATTAAAGGCATTCTTGAGATCTAGAGCGAAAATGGCACAATACTGTTTATTGCCACCTTTCCATCTCTTACCACTGATTGCATCTCTTGCAGTACACACTACCAGTTTAATAGCATCGTTTGTTGATTTTGATTTCCGGAATCCAAATTAGCGTGAAGATAAGCCGTGCAATCCCTCAGTGAATGCTTCAAGTCGGCTACATATTATTTTTTCAAATATTTTACTTACCGTATCGAGCATACAGAATGGCCTGTACGATGACGGATTATCAAGTGGCTTATTGCCCTTAGGTAACAGGACTAACTTTTGAGTTTTCCAGCAATCAGGAAAAATACCCTCAAGAAGACAAGCATTATATACTTTTAGAAATATAGATGGATTCTTCTGTATCGCCAACTTAACTGCATCAGGGCCAGGTGCAGCATTGTCTCTAATCTTAGCATAAGCATTATGTAACTCCATTTCTGTTATAGGTGGTATATCGTCCGAGTGTTGCGTGCGCAGTACAGTCCCATGGGTGTCATTGGGAAAGAGAGCGGAAACAATCTTATCAATCTATACCGTGCTAGTGGGTTGTATTGGTGCCCTACTGAATCGTGCAATGACTATGACCTAGCGATCTGATGTTCCATTTCCGTGTGGGCATCCACTCATTGCACTTGTTCTTCACTTTCTTCTCTGCAATCCCGTACAAGATCGCCCTGAGATCACTGTGGGTGTAAAAGTCGCTTACTCTCCAATTAAGGATCTGCTGAATCAGGTCATCACTGGCAAATGTTACATCAATGACTGATTGTTTATCACCCCTAATGAAAGTGGATTCAGATCCCCTATTAACCACGTGGAGTTGAAGAGAATTAAGGCCATCAAGCATCATACTACCTCTGTTATTTGTTGAAGCGCTTCCCCAGGCTGTGGACCACGCGTTAAAATCGCCACCGATTAATAATGGTTTCTTGTCCAAGGCTTCATCAACTAATTGAGCTACGAGGATTTCAAACTGCTTGTTCGTCAAGCTTGCAGGAGCATATACACTAAAGACGTATATTTCTTGTATTTTAGCCCAGGATATCAAGTCGCTCCGATGACTCGACTGCTTTAGTACCTGCCTATTTTGACCAATCCAGAGGGCAGCTCTATTGCTTGTGTCACTTATCCAGCGCTGCGGTCTGACCCTGTCACAATATGGTTCGGATATTACAGCAATGTCTATTCTTAGCTCCTTTATTGTCTGTTTCAGCAGGTCATGAGCTGCTACGCAATGGTTGGTATTCAGTTGGAGTATTCTCATGTTTTATGTCTGTTTAAAAACTCCACGTTAATCGGGCACTTATAGCTGTATGCTGGATGATTAATCTCCTTTTTTCTTTCACATTTACAGAGTAAACAACAGGGCCCGTTTACACACAGCTTGGATAGATGGTCTTTTCCACCGCAGTGCCTGCAAAGTTTAGTTCTGTCAGGGTCCGAGCACACGGACGCTAAATGGCCAATCTGCCAACACCTGAAGCAGCGCTTTATTTCTGTTTTTTTTCGAACTCTGCAGCTGACCCATCCGATTCGAACATGCCCTGCACGTAGTAACTCAGCTGCGTGGCTATATGGTACAGACACCACCGCCGTCTGAGTACCCCCATAAGCTTGCCGCAAGGAACGAGCAATTAGTAGGTTAGTCTCCTTTATCTCGAGGTGTGTTCTCAGAGCCTCTAATACTTCATCCTTTGAAGTGACCTCATCTATATCTTTAATCTCCAATGTAATGAGATTACTCAGGACCGAAGTGGATGCGCTATGGCCAACCTTAGATTCAACAATGCGTGCCAACTCATGTGCATCTTTGGCTGTCCGTTCCAACTGAAGTACAAGGGCACCGCTTGCATTTCTATGTATCCTGTTAACCTCATTCTTGACATGAGATAACTCCGGGTCATTATTTATTTGTCGCAGTACCTCCGCGTATGTAACTCCTTCATTGGCCTTAATCAAAATGGAGTTAGGCCTATTTCGTCCATTAAGCCTGCGTGTACTAGATAATTCTTTATCTTTGCCTTTGGGCTTCTTACGCTTGATGGTCTGCCATTGATTTTCTTTGGCTTCAGACTTGCCTGTAGGTACTCCAACCGACTCTAGTGGTCTCCTTAAGCCCAATGATGGTTCTTTCGTCCTTTTGCCACCTATGGTTTTAGGAGTGAAAACCATCGCTTCTGCTGCGCTTCGTTTGGTGTCAGAGCGGAAACTCGGCGTAGTCTGAGTCATCACTTCATGTGTACCAGGACGTTGATACTGTAATAGATCATCCTCTGCCATACTGATGCATTTATATGAGGCATGAATGGAACGAGCAAGATCCTTAATGGTCTTGTGCACGTTATGCCTATCTTTGACAAAGTCCAACAATTGGTTGATCTTCTCACCAAGTCGCTCCAGGTGATTGTTTCTGCGGGTGATGGGGATTTCTCGATCCGTCGTTTCTTGATCCATCATGACATCTCCTTTAGTACCCAGTGTACTATCTATGAATATGTTTGATTTGCCCTCCCCAGAATCCGAGGGGCTACCACCGACCATAGAGGCTTGCACTCTATCGGAATCGGTGAGGAGATTGACCAGTGTTGCCGGAGTTACTCCCTGGGGTATATCCTTGTTTATACCAAACATTAGTCATAATTGGCCTGAAGTTCGGGAGGCCCTCCCTATTAGCTTTTTCTGTCCGCCCTGAGTATTTTATTTCCTCAGTGCCCTCTACAAATTGTAGCGAGCCATCCCCTATCCGCAACCTGGGGAGGCGCCAGATGGGAGAAAGCAACAAAACTCCACACTGGGTGTGTGTGTGTGTGTGTGTGTGTGTGTGAGGGAGTGTATATCTATATCTATATCTATATATATATATATATATATATATATATATATATATTGTTTTGTTTTACTTCTTTCTACTCGTAGCTTTAACTTTCATTAAAGCTTTAAAATAAACGGTAATATAATCTGAATTGTCTTTAAAGTATATATTGATCGCATTTTCAGATGTATTTCGAAATCCATTCATTCCATTTATTCTTTGAAAACACTGATGAAATTCTATTTATTAGTAATACCTAATAATAGTTTTTTCAAACCTAAAAATAACTTTAAAAATTAATCCAAACATAAAGATGAAATTTTACAAGCCCGTACTGCATAATAACAATTTGAAGGTTTTTTTAAGATGTTAATAATCTATCTCAAAATCTTATTTCGAAAATTGATACATTAGATTAATATTATGATTTTAAGCGAACAATTTTTTTATTTTTAAAACGATAATAATATAAACTAACTGATACCAATAAACACTAACTTATGAAGATATTTTAAGTCAAATTAATAGATTGAAAGAAATTTCTATTATCAAGTAATTATATTTTATTCTGTTGTATCATCAGAAAATTTTTTTCTTCTATTATGAATATATTTACTCATTGTAAGAGGAATTTATTTCAATAAAATGAATTCCTTTGAAATCTAATAAGTATGTTCTTAATATTAAGAAAAAATTCTCTTAATATTAAACAACAATATTCTTAATCTTAAAGAAATATTTTCTTAATATAAGAAAACTTTTTTAAGGTTTCTTACTATTTACTTTCTATTATTTTATTACTTACTATTTATTATTTACTTCCTTTATTTTATTACTTATTATTTCTTTTATTATTTATTTATTTTATTACTTACTATTTATTTTTTTACGATTTTCTTACTATTATACTTTTTTTAAGCTTTCTCTACCCTTAATGGGGAATTTAGTAATACATAGACTTTACTAATTGCTGTTACGTCAATTAATTAATAATACATTGGATTTTGATGCTTAAAAAAGTGTTTTTTTTACTACCATTGTCTATTAAAATGTAAAATGATAGTTTTATGGAAAGAAAGTTCAAAGTCTAAGACTTTCAAATTATTTCGGATTATTTCTACAGATTCATCAACAAGCGTTTTACATGATTTTATATATTGCCTTCTAATTAACATCGCTACGTTATCAGCAAGTTTTGAAATTACAGCACGTCTTGATAAATTTACCTTTATGTTAGTTGTGTATAGAACAAAAAGAAGTGGGCTTAATACTCCATCTTGAGGAACACCCTTATAGATTTTCCTATACGAGTCAGCTAGTGAATCGGCATATTCGTGGTGTGTTTAACAAGTAACGAGAATTTTGAAATTTCGCGGGTTTGCAGAGTCCGCCTGTATAAATTTTTTTTTATTATATTCGTTTGCATGCCCGTGAAGTACGATAAAATTTTCAGCAATATTCATTACTTACTTTTTAAGTAGCAGCCGCTAACGTTAGATGTGTTTTTTGATCTCGGCGATTTTCGTTTGTCGAGCCTTTTTTGGTCTTGATGATCCAGAATGCCTCCACTGGGACGATTGAGCCTTAGTTTCGATATCATATCCGTAAACCCATGTTTCGTTACCTGTTATAACACGTTTTAGTAGTTCTGCATCGTTATTAACTTCATTTAGCGACTCCTGAGCAACTTCCATTCGTCGTTTTTTTGTCCGAAATTTAACAATTTGGGAACAAATTTTGCTGCCACACGTTTCATATCCAAAACATCCGAAAAAATTCTATGGTATGAGCCAACTGGTATGCCAACATCATTAGCCACATCTCTGATTGTGATTCGGCGATCGTTCATAACCGTTTCTTTCACTTTTTTCACGTTTTCATCGGTTGTTGATGTGCTTGGGCGTCCGGATCGTTTGTCACCTTCAATGTTTTCGCGGCCATCTTGGAAACACTTACACCACTCGTAAATCCTTGCTTTACTGATAGCAGATTCGCCATATGCCTTTATTAACATTTTACAAACTTCACTACACTTTTATTTCATTTTTTACGCAAAATTGAATACAAATTCTTTGCTTCATTTTTTTTCACAAACGAAAATCGCCGAGCTCGAAAAAACACAACGTTAGCGGCTGCCACTTAAAAAGTAAGCAATGAATATTGCTGAAAATTCTATCGTACTTCAGGGGCATGCGTACCAACATAATAAAAAAAAATTTATACAGGCGGATTCTCCAAGCCCGCGAAATTGAAAAATTCTCGTTACTTTTTGAACAGACTTCGTACATATCTTTCATACGTTATAAATTTTATGAATCAAACTAAATTTTCAAGATATTTTATTTTACCTAATGTAGATAATAATATTTCGCAATTCACATTATCAAAGCTATTAGTAATATCTAGGAATATTCCAAATACATGCTGGTTTGTTGCGAGTCCTTGTACAATTTGTAATGTGAGGTTTGTGAGATTTTCCACATACGATTTTCCTTTTCGAAATCCAGTCTATTCCGATGATATTAGATGTTGTGTTTCCGTACACCTTTGAAGCCGGTTCTTCGCCGTTAATTTAAAAATGTTACAGATACACGATTAAGACTAATTAGTCTGTAGTTATACTCGGCTGGTTTTTCAATGAAATGCAAGTACATTTTCTTCCAGTTTAATGGGTCGTCATTTGCACCATACACATCGTTCAAGAAGAATTAGTGTATTTCTATGGTGATCTTATTATTGTGTCGTAGTACATTCCATCTAGCCTCGGGATTCTTTTCATATTTCCTGATTGTATTGCTACATTAATTTCTGCGTATTGGAATTTTTGATGAAGGAATTCATTTCATTTACAGTGTGATATGAATAATTGATTTGTAGGTACCCAGGGTCGACTAATTTTGTCCAGGGCTGTTTTTAGTTTAATATCATTGAACTGTTGAGTGTCTCCGCGAATGCTTTAAAATTTTCTTTCTTTTTTTGTATAATTTTTTTCGTGAATAATGCTGCATGTTTTCTGCAATCGATAAAATCGTTTATTTATTGTATTTGTCTTTCTTGAAGCATTAGAAACAATGGAGGTATGAATTATATTTACAAAAATTTCCTATTTTTACTTGCTATGGAATCACAAAAATTGAAGCTGAGACATTTCGAATTTTCATTGTTTAATCGACTAATTATTGAATCCCAATTTGTTCGAGTTGAGCTAATTTTATGTGTTTGTTTTGTATACGAATTTTCGATATATATAACAGTAATATTAATTAGATAATGATGAGATCCGTAAGTCTGCTCTAGAATTTCTGCAATTATATTTCCAATGAGATCCTAGTTAAATAAATTTAAACGGACATTTGACTTTGTACCACTATAAGGGTCTATACGTGAATAAGTAGATGTATTATAATGTATAAATCATTTTTATCTATTGATTCTATTAGGCTTTTCCATTCAGATCTTCTACTTCCTCTTCTACTTAGTGGTATGGAAAAAATTTTTCCAATCGTTTTTTGTAAGCATTATATTCGATGGCTTTTAGCAAGCTATGATATCTGTCTGAAGAGTAATATTTAACGAAATTCCCAGTATTTCAATTTTTCCATGTAATGCTTCATTGTATTCATTGGTAGTGAACTCAAGATTATTTTTAATCATGAAAACTATACCGCCCCCTTTTCTTGATCTTGTATTATTTTATATCCGACTTCATCTGATTTAAGCCATGTTTCAACACATTTGCACATATCAACAACGATAAGGATCTTTGAAAGGTCTTCTTCACGATTTTTAAGACTCCGAACATTCCAAAAAAGAATTTTAAGGTCTCTATTTATCATTTTAGTTTTTTTTTATATTTATTTATTAAAAAAATTATTTATACTTTATCTTATGATTCTGCAAAAGCCATATCACCATCAGTATCTGTATGCCCACCATCAATTTCTATTTCCATATCAGAATAAACGAAGTAATATTTTTTCTTGGTGTAAATTAAAATTTAAAAAAGTATATTTCAAAATTTATTTTAGAATATATAGATCAAAGAATAATAGTTTACGCAATAGTAATTATGTGTTTTATTGAAATAATATTGAAATAATTATACACTAATAAATAATTTATTTCGGTTCCTGTCGATTTAAAACATTATTTTATTCTTATAAATTGTCCCTTTATATCAGATTAAAAACGTTAATTTTCTATTATAATAAAATATAGGTATAAAATGCAACGCTTATCTGACGACTAAAAAAAATCAAAGTCGAATATGACAAAATTGACAGTGTAGAATTTTATGAAAAAGTAAGTATAAAAATGACTGAAAAGATGAAACTAATACAATTCTTTTACGATTTTACATAACTGGACTTTTGAGCCAAATAAAGTCCCATTTTATGCTTTTCCATTTACCTTGATACATCGTTATCACACTGTGATGTTTCAAATGGTGCCAGCTAAGCTATTGCGAATCCTACCTTATGCGAACATCTCAATCACTTTATTATATACCACTATTATGCACTTTAAATAAAACAGTTACATTTCATTAAACTTGAAAAACTAGAATTGATCTTCCTAAAATTATTAAATTCTATTAAGATATGTTTTAGACTAAACGAGGTTTTATTCATTGTTTAAATCATTTTTATTAACCTCATATAAATAAATGTTAATACAAGAATACAATGTGGGGCCTTGAGTTCAGCTACCACACGCGTCTCCAGGGTTGCGGATAGGGGAACGACCGCTCTCGGTCAGTCACGAAATAAGTACTCCTAAGGGTGACGAATAAGTGGCCGTGGACAAGAACTTCGAACGAAAATAATAGTATTCACTCGTCTATATACCCACTCATCATTCACACACCTACATATCTGCAAGACTGCTGTGCTCGGGCTGAAGAGTATGTCGGGAGCTCTATAAACGGGTATTTCCCCTTAATGGTGGAGATGGAGACCCGATAAACGGGTAATTTCCAGGCGGGTTATGAATGAATGAGAGGCCCTATAAACAGGCACCTCTCACGTATGATTGTGACCAGTCTGAGCGACGGTAAGATTTTGTGGATGCAGTGATTACTTGTTCATTGGTGGGATTAGCAGTGAGCGAATCGGTTCATTCTTGTATGCGTTCCCCTTCTGGAGGGTACAGTTGTAAAACCAGATGGCACTCCTGGGCCGTCACAAGTAGGGGGCCCCAACCCAGTCTAGCCAACATGAGAGGCTGCCCCACACAGTGGTAGGGCGTCGTCAGACGTCAAATCCCGCTTCTCGTAGTAGTGCCGTATGGCGTACGCATGGCAACCTCCTGCGAGTCGGGGGGGGGGAAGGCAGCCAAGGCCTCCTGAGTAATCCTCTTGACCATCACAAATAATCCTCAAGTAATCCTCAAGTAATCCTCCTGACCATCACAAATATAACCCACTCAATACAAAATATATATACTAAAATGAAAAGTACAACAAAGAAAATAGCAGGATCTTGGGTGCCCCCTGCAACCAACTCAGGTCCAAAGGACCGAGACGGACAAATTAATGAAAGAACAGACGGCAGAAAAGACCCACGCGAGACCCCAAGGTCACGGATCTGATCGTTCTCAACTCAAAGGTAAGGGAAGAGCGATCATGATCAGGCCGGCTGAGGGACAGACGTACGTGGACGTTGTGCGGACAATACGTCAAAAGGTGGACCCTGACACAAGTAAAACCCAGGTTAGAGCAATAAGAAAGATGAAAGATGGCGCGGTACTTCTACAGCTGTCTAGACTGAATAACGAGACGGATTTCCGACAGGTTCTCCAAGACGCTGTTGGAGAGGCTGCACGCGTAAAAGATTTGACCTCCAGGGTGACACTGGAATTTCTAGATTTGGACTGTGTCATGACCGACGAGCACATCGCGAACGCGTTAAATCAGGAAACGGGACGGAACGCGGATCGTCGGCCCCATGTTTTCGACGTCAACAGTCGAGGACAGAGAATGGCGGTCTGGGAATTGGACGTAAAAGAGGCTACCGACCTCTTAAAGAAAGGACGCATTAAAATAGGATGGGTTATCTCAAGAATAAGAGCTAGGGTACGCGTCCCGCGATGCTACCGATGCCTCGGGTTCGGTCTTTTACGGAAAAATTGTAAAGGACCGGACAGACGAAACTGCTGCTGGCGATGCGGTCTCTAGGGTCATTCCCACAGGGATTGTAAGAGCCGTGGAGACTGCTTCTAGTGCACAGGGGACAACGTCCAGGACAGGGGACACTTACCTAGCACGTCCTCATGTGCCGCATACAGGGCAGCTCTAACAGAACAGAAGACAAAGACAGTCACACAATGACGTTAACGATACTCCAGTGCAACATGAATGGGAGTAGTGTAGTTGACGCAGTGCTCCCGCAGATTGCGGTGGAACTGGACATTGACGTGCTCATTATCAGTCAGCAATACAAAGAAAGGCGTTGACCGACTTGGCTCGCTAGCAGCTCGGGCAAGTCTGCAGTTTGATTTCAAGGGAAGGACGCGACGAACATCGCACGCTGTAGGATTGAGGAGGACTGTGTCTGGGCGAGGACCGCTGGTGTTACCTATGTCAGGGTTTATCTAAGCTCAAACTACAGTGTCTCCGAGTACGCGGCCAAACTCGAGAGAATCGAGGACGCGGTACGAGAAATCCCTGACGACGTGATCGTGGCGGGCGACTTTAATGCGAGAGCGATCGAGTGGGGAATGACATCGACCAACAGACGGGGACGACTACTGCTGGAGATGGCCGCAAGGTTAGACCTGGCAGTATTCAACGAAGGCACGACACTGACTTACAGACGACCCGACTATGGTAATTCCATACCGGACGTGACTCTGGCCTCCAACAGAATTCGGACAAGGGTGAAGGCGAGGCGGGTGATCGAAGGCTACACAGCCAGTGATTACCAATACATTGCTTTCAAACTGACAGACGAGACGAAACGAATGCAAGGGCGATGTATGAGTCTTGCCGGATGGAATCCAAAGCGCCTAGACAAGGACAAACTCGAAAGGCAGCTACAATATGCAGAGCCTCCCTCACGCGAGGTGCCTCAAGAGTTGACGAACCGGAATAGGGTGGAGGCGTTAGCGGTAGCGACTACCGGTTTTTTCCAAAGTCTATCCAATGATACCATACGCAACGGACGACAGACATACTGGTGGACGGTTGAGATCACGGAACTCAGAAGCGCCTGCTTAAAACTGAGACGAAGAGCTCAACGAGCTCGAAGTCGAGGCGAAGAGGGACTCTACTCCGCGGAGTATAGTCTCGCCAGGAGGCGGCTGAGATTTGCGATCAATGACAATAAGAAACGGTGCTGGACCCGACTCATTGACGAGGTGGACTCAGATCCTTGGGGAAACGGTTACAAAATTGTGACACGCGCGCTGGGGATTCGAGGCCCACCGGTATTACGAGACGCGGAGACGATGGAACGGATAGTCCAAGGACTCTTCTCGATCCATCCAGCCAGAACAGACGTGATAAACGAGACAACAGAGAAGGACATCCCTCGCTTCACGTAGGAAGAGCTCGATAGGGCTTCGAATGCATTGTAGCCTAACAAGGCTCCAGGACCCGATGGGATACCTGGCGAGGTGCTTCGGGCGGTCGCTTTACGTCGCCGGGATATCCTCATAGAGTTGAACAACGGGTGCCTGGTGGAGGGAGTCTTTAGCAGACAATGGAAGAAGGCTCGACTGGTTCTCATCAGTAAATCTAAAGGGAACCCTGATTTGCCTTCTTCGTACAGGCCTCTCTGTCTACTTAATACGATAGGGAAGTTGTTTGAGTTACTACTAAGACCAAGACTGCTACAGGCAATTAAAGATGCCGGAGACCTATCCGAACAACAACACGGATTTAGGAAAGGACGGTCGACAATAGGGGCTGTAGGTGACGTGACGAACATCTTTCACTCGGCGAACAGGGGCTGCCATGCGACCAGACCACTGGTTCTACTGGTGACCCTGGGCGTACAGAACGCATACAACTCAGCGAAATGGACATAGAAACTGGGAGCGTTGGAGTCTACTTTTACGGTTGACTCCTACCTTATACGTATCATACGGGACTATTTACGGGATCGAGCATTGACGTACGAGACACTGGACGGAAAGAAACGTAAACGCGTGACAGCGGGGGTAGCGCAAGGTTCCATCCTGGGCCCCGACTTCTGGAACGTACAGTACGACAGCTTACTAAGACTAGACATGCCTTTGGATGTGCGCCTCGTAGCATACGCTGACCATGTGGCAGCCGTGATAGTCGCGCGTGACTATCACTTGATTCAGATAAAGCTGAATCAGATCATGCGACGGGTAACCGAATGGATGACAGACCACGGACTTCAACTGGCGCTAGAAAAGACCGAGTTACTGCTACTAACTCGCAGACGTATAGAAACGGTAATTCCTTTCATGTTAGGGACGGAAAGGCTGGAGACCAGGAGTGAGGTCAAGTATCTTAGGGTCACCTTGGATATGAAGCTGAGCTTCTGGCCGCACTTACGATATGTGACTAATAAGGCAGCTGAAAAAACAAAGGCTTTAAGCAGACTAATGGCCAATACGAAAGGGCGTAGACAGAACGTATGAAGACTGCTGATGAGCGTTACCCACTCTATCCTGCTTTACGGAGCGGAGGTATGAGCCGAGCGCGATGAATATCAGAAAACGCGCGAACGCCATGAAAAACGTATAAAGGGTGGGCGCGTTAAGAATCGCGTGCGCGTATCGCACCGTATCTGAGAGCGTGGTTTTCGTGATCGCTGAGGTCATTCCCATCGATCTACGCGCGGCCGAACGGAAATGTATGCACGAGCGGAGTGCGAACGTTCGAAGGGAAGATGCTGCAACTGAAGAATGGACAAAGACGATTGAGACGTGGCAGAGACGGTGGATGACGGACGAACGTGGACAATGGAGGAAAAGACTTATACCCGAAATCGGTCCATGGAAGGCGAGTCAACATAGGGAGGTGAACTTCTACCTTACTCAGTTTCTATCCGAACATGGGTACTTCCGTAAGTACCTCTGCAGGATGAAGAGGATTTCCTGCACGTACTGTGGATGGGCTTGGGACGAGGTGGTGCACACGTTCTTTGTGTACAACCATTGGATCGAGTTACGACTAGGGCTACAGACGAGGATAGGCGAGATCACGCCAGAAAACGTAACGAAACTTATGACAACGGACGCGAACAGCTGGCGGTTGATCACAAAATACGTTACGCATGTGCTACGGAGCAAAAAAGCAGATGGATGCCTGGATGATGAAAGCATGTGAAAGTAAACGCGACATCGAGTATGCATGAGAACCCAGAATGAAAGGTATGAACGTGAAATGACGACGCAAGGACAGCCGCCCAGGCTGAAGTAATGTGCATAACAGTTCCGGGTTGGTGTCGGTGCAACATGGAGATATGTGTTTAGTGTGTAGTGGCATGGGATTTGTGTCGAGTCGCACATATTCGGATGGCCAATAAATTAATATTATTTAAGTTTAATGGATGGCATAGATAACAAAATTATTATAGTTAACGATTGTTACAAATTAAAAAGAAAATGAAAAAAGTAAAATAAGAAATTATAATATTACTAATAATAAGTTTAAAGCTTTAATGAATTGCTTCTTTATTTTTATTTCTAACTGCATCTTCAAAATCATTTGTAAAGATCTATTACATATTTCTTTGTAACATTGAAAATATTGGTTTTTATTACTTTCATATCTTGAAGTTATATGTAAATATTCTTTGATTTTCATCTTAATTTACAAAGCTTTCTTGAAAATAAGACGGCGAACCTAATTATTTAGCTAAATTTGTCGGTAATTCTGTCAAAAATAATTCGGCTATTCCATATTAATAAAGGCGCATACGATATATTTAATGCAGATAAGTGTATTTTGTTTATATGGTAAATTCCATTTTTCTTTAAACGAAAATAAAAATGATATTAAACATAAAGTAAATAATATATTAACATTTACACACACACACACACACACACACACACACACACACACACACACACACACACATATATTAACTCTTTTTGTTAATTTACTCGTTTTAGAAAATATATTAAACAGATTTACTTTTCTATAATTATTATAATAATTACATCATAAGTGCACAGCAGTAAAAAATGTTAGAAAAGAATATGACATTTTTATTTAGTTAATAACACATTTGTTATTTGTAATAAGAAATATTGTAGAAAAAATAGAATGCTAAATAAATATAATATATGTAAAATTGTTTTTCACTCTCATTATTGGTGTATTGCTATCGAACGAAGTTAATGCATGTAATAGTAAAAAATGATTGATTAAGTTTTAAGAAAATTCATTCAATTCTGAATTACGTATAATCGAGTGCACTCGACAAAATTTTATATAAATGCCTTGCAGATTTAAAAATAATGTATTAAAAATGAATCTGCATAATTTAGATTGCATAATTAATGTTATAGAAATATTAGGCAAGCCTAATTTTTTAAATCAGTGATTCTATATATTCCATATGTCTGATAACTGAAGATTAAATTGTCTGATTTAAATGAAACTAATTTGAAGCAAAAAATTCTCTATATCAGCACCTAAAGTAGCTTAAAAAACTCGTTGATTCGACTAAGAATGTTAAGGTATATTGTAAATAAATAAATATTGTTTTAAAAGTTAATGGTCATGGCGAATAGAAATTGTATAATAAAGTTATTATAAAATATATCATAATAAACAATTAATTAGCAATGAAGGAAATTTTTACCAATATGATGCACATCAGAATTATATAAAAAAAATATTGCAGATTTGTAGCCATATTACACTAAAATCAGCACTGATTCTAAACTCAAAGCTAATCACTAAGAATTTCTGGATTCAAATGATAAAGGAATCTGTTTGTTTACTATTAATTAAATCCTTAATTTTGCTTTCCAAAACTCAAATACTTTTTCCTCGAGCTTGATTTTCTATTATTCCGACATTTTGAAAAGAATTTTTCAAATGAAATTCACATATTATACGGTAGCCGAAACTGGGCTCATATGACAAACTATCAAGTTTTTATTCGATAGCAGAAGTATAGAATCAAATGACCGCTAAGATTACAAAGTAAAATACCAGATTAATTATTTAACTTCGAAAAATATAACCATTTATTTATTGCATATGAAACCGATACAACTACGATATTTTTTAAAGTAAAGAATCATGCTAGATTTGTAGCTGAAAAAAAGTATTCCCAATTAAAAAAAGTAACCTACAATTTTGACTCATACAAATTTTCCGCAAATCACTAGAAAGTACAATTAAGACAAATGACAAACAAAAATCACTGAGCATGTAAAAATAATACACACGAGTAGAGAGAATTATCGATGTGAATTAACAATGCTTCACTGAAACATCAACCAGCCAACATGACGGACAACTCTATAGTCGAGACACAGGTTGCGCAGATATTTATAAACGATCAGATAAACCTGCGTATAAATAAGCATCTTGCTAATGCTCACCTGCTAAATACGCTGGTATATACTGGGAATTTTCTAATTGACAGTCTCGCGGTCAGAAAATAAAATTTCGTCTGTCAAGAAAAAACTTCTGGGCTACTTCACTTATGATGTTGTGGCATGTAATTAAATGCATAAAAAAATCATTGAATCATTCAAGACCATTAATTGTTATTAATAAAACAAGCATTAAGCCAAGTTAAAAAAATATTTTAAAGTCAACAACTTGTTTTATAAATGAAAAGTCTTTAAATAGACTTTTGAATTCTGAGACTTATTAAAGTCTGAGAATTGTGGGGTACACCAAGGTTTTCTGATATATTAAACCGTCAATGCTGGAATATTTTCAATGAATTCGATTAGTGGTAGTCAATGCAATATTGATCATTTTTGTAATTTTGGTTTTAGATAACTCTATACATTTCAAATGATATTGAGATATCTGGAAAGGGAAAATATTATAATATGTAAACATTTTCCATTACTTAATTAAATTATTTAACAATTAAATATGATTATGCCAGTATCTCCCTTTATAATATTGTTTCAGATTTTTATAGTCTCTGATAGAACTACTAGACATTTCCGTAATTCTAATATTGAAATATATACCAGAAATTTTATAAGTTTTGTAAACAATTTTTTTAATTACCTATTGAATAAGATATCCTCATAAAATTCTTCAGTCCGCTTATCATCTACTTACTTTATGTATTAGGCTTCGATTCCTAATGCAGAAAAAATTAAAAAACCTTTTTAGAGTATAATATTTCTAAAATTATTATATTTCTGATTGTATTTTCTAAAGAATATAAATCTTAGTTATGAGAAGAGCTTCCATAATTTATAAACATTATTAAAATACTCCCAAAAATTTGTTTACCAAAATATTTAATACATTTGTTTAAGGGGGCATCTCTAGTCTTTTTACATAAATTTTGAAGATTTTTTTCTTGCAGTAAACTTTATTATCACACTACAATTTTTTTTATATTAAAAAAATACATATTGAAGTCTGCAAAAAAATTTTTTTTTCATTTTTCATCCAATATGGCCCAGATATGTCTGCCACAACGAAGCTTGCTTTTTTTGGCTGACATCATATCTTAACACAGGAAGCTCTGAAATGAAAAATTCAAAAAGCATATTAAAGTATAAGAAAGTGGCTATAGCCCGTACTAGAATTATGAATATTCGATTACATTTGAGCATTTTTTTAAACAACATAACCTCAAAAAAGAAGCCGAAAATTAGAAAAGCCCGCCATTTTGTTTTTATTTTACTTAAACTTCTTGATTTTAGTACGGGCTATAGCCATTTTCTTATACTTTAATATGCTTTTTGAATTTTTCATTTCAGAGCTTCCTGTGTCAAGATATGACGTCAGCCAAAAAAAGCAAGCTTCGTTGTGGCAGCCATATCTGGGCCAAATTGAATGAAAAATGAAAAAAAAAAAATTTTTTGCAGACTTCAATATGTATTTTTTTAATATAAAAAAAAATTTTAGTGTGATAATAAAGTTTACTGCAAGAAAAAAATCTTGAATATTTATGCAAAAAGACTAGAGCCCCTTAACAAAATATTTCATACGTATTAGACTATAAGTTATCATATGAATTTTACGATTTTTTTATGAAAAAATACATTGAACTACGCTATCAGTCACGTAACGCTATTGCCTCAATTAAAATTCGATTAACAAATATGATAGATTTGCAGATTATTGCCATATCTTATAAACATAATTAAAAATTGTCAACATCACATTAATATTAATTTATCATAAATTATACGTTAACCGACATCAAAGTTTAATAAGTTAATTTTCATTACTGTTTCTTCATTTCTTAATAATAGACGAGGGATTACTACTGAATTTAATTAACAAATTTTTAAAGTTAACATTTTCAAGTTTTTTTTGTAAATTAAATCCTTAATGATAGTACAAAAACTTTTTTATAGATTTTTTTGAGAATGATCTACCTATCTTTAAGCGATCATATAACCGTAAATATATGAAGTAAATTTAAATTACATTTTTATCACAGATACATATTTTTAATTTTGTCTTCACCTATCCGAACAAACTCATTTTTTATTAATTTAGCTAACTCGCGTGGAGTGTCTATTAATATTCGGAAAAGTAAACTTTAGTTAAAAAGAAATCAAGGCATTCTTCATCGAACAATAAATTTTTTGACGTTTTCATAGTATTTCAATAAAATTAATAGTAGAATAATCCTTATATAAATCTATTGATCAAAATTTCATTGAAAAAGATTTCATATAGTCAATTATATAATAGCAAATCTTATAATACGGGGATACATTAAAATGTATAAAAACGCTGCAGATAAATATGATAAATAAGATTACATTATATTAAGATACATCTATTAAATATATAAACAAATCCTATATAAGGAACTAATTACTAGTGCCCTGATAATAACAAAGAGTTTTCTGATTAATGAGCTCCCAAAATTTATAGCAGCGAGGATAGAATTCTTGTTGTCTCTGAAGCTACACTTGGGGAAGGGTAATTCAAGTTGTGATTGTTGAATATGGCAGCGCAGTTTTCAGATATACAATATTTTTTAAATTCCGAAATGACTTAACTAATTACAAACCTAATTATATTATAATCTTTTCATAGCATAAGAAAAAAATGTTCATATATTAGAACAATATTTATATAAAATATTTTTCTAAAATATTCTACAATAAATTATAGAACACGATAACACCTTAAAACAATCGATCATGAAAATAAATGGTGAAGTTCATTTTATATGAATCCCTATAAATAACATCATGTATAGTTTATATAAATATATCTAAAACTCTAAGAAAATAATAAATAAATAGTTTTAAGAGAAATGCAGCTTAATAAAGTAAGAAGATCATTTAAAAGTAGCCCAGTTCATTGTCACATCATTTTATTTGGTATAAAATTCTAATAAGCAGAGACCAGCAAAATCTGACAATTTAAATATTATATGAGTAGATACAAAATTGTAACTCAAAATTCATAAAAATATATTTAACAAATCAATAGCATTCACACGTGGACTCATAAAAAAGAATTATCTTGAATCATAGATATTTTTAGGTGAGCGATTATTGTTCAAAATTTTTTGCTATTTATTCTCATAATTCATCATTATTAAAAAAAACAGATAGTAACTTGCCAGGCCCATTCCCACAAAGTTTATGCTGTTTTTTTAATAATTAATTTTTTCATGAAAGAATTTTACAGTATATACCAAAATCTAAATGAATGAGGTTTTATTGGTAAATAACTTTCAATTTTTTAATACGTTTTAAATACGTTTTAAATAGCTAAAAATATATGGAAATATGGTTTGTAGTTTAGTATGAGTTATATTGTTTTAAGCTGTAATTGAGTTATATAATTAATATTTTTATATCTATTTCTAAATATGTTAGCAAAATATTTTATATGAAGATTGTTCTGGTATATGAACATTTTTTTTGTTTTGCTATATATATATATATATATATATATATATATATATATATATATATATATATATATATATATATATATGTATGTATGTATTAAATCAAATAATCTTGACCATGTCAAACAAAATAGAATTGAGTTTTTCCTTGTGTGGAGGTTTGGTAATGGCGATGTATCTAACAAGGCATGGTGGAAGAACATAAAAAGAAAAAAGCGAAACGAGCTTATGATAGCTAATAACATTAATAAAGGTGCAGTAGCAAAAGGTAATTATATTGTTTCACGATTGGGATTTGAACCGAAACGAAGTGAAGTTTTCCTCTAGATTACGTGCGACGCCCACGACTCTTGTTGAGTAAAACGGAAACGCCTATGGACAGTTTTATATACCTACGAAAAAATAGCATACTTTCTCATAACTTGACTTTCTATAATAATATATAGCGATCATCTTCACAACTGTCACATTTACTTAGAAAAAGAAACTTTGTAACGAGTTCATATATGGTATACACTGTTGCACCCTTTCAAGCTATAATTTAGATATTAGCGCATATTATTCGTCTTCATTGATATATATATATATATATATATATATATATATATATATATATATATATATATATTGTTTATCAAAGAAGATATTTTAGGTGTGTGATTGGTTAGCCATCAATACTGATGGAATTTTCGAAAACAACAAAAAATTTCTTAAAAGTTCTACAAACTTATTAAAAAATGTTTTATTCATTCTAAAATAAAAAATGAATAAATAACACTTATGCTATCTAGAAAGTAGTAGATCATATATACTTTTTACATTATGTATAATTTTTTTCCCGGAAGTTTCGAGTATGAAACTAAAATTTGAATGAGTGTATACGATTTGTATGCGCATTTTTAGTACCATAATGATGGACAACAATTCCTATTTAAATAAAAAAAATTATAAGTTAATAAACTATCTGTGGTAAGAATCTGGCTATTTTCAAAGTTTGAAAATAGCTGGTTGTAAAAATAGAATTAAGCTAAAAACCAGGCAAATCTAAAATACGTTCAATAAAATTAAGAAAGAAGTAGAAACTAAGTTCAAAGTTGTAAACTTGTTTTTGGCTAAAATGTGAAATTTAATTCCGAATGTAAATTTTAATTACTACAATGGAAAATAAAAATGTTTATACAATGCTATAATATTATGTTCATTGAATAAATCGTTTGAAAGAATTACAAAGGAATAATAAAGTCTGTTCTTCATTCGATTTTGTCATCCTAAAAATTATAACTAATAATTAATTTTGAAAGTATTTTCTTTTAATATTATTTAATATTTAAGCTTTCGCATAAAAGAATTCATTTAAAAATACTATCTTTGTTATATTATAGACCTGTTACAATTATTAATAGCAGTTTAAAACATCGGACATTGAAGGTAAATTTCAATTTAAGATGGTGAAGCAGTCAAGTTGTCCTTTACTAACATAGAATATACGAAGGATATTCAAAAAGTAAGTTTCTGTAGTTTGGTGTTTCTCTCAGATACCACGTAGCACAGAAGTGTACGATACGCAGAGTGTAAGACGCACATAAAACACCATTACCGATGCAATTGTAATGGTTGAAAAAATAATGCAGAAGCATAGACAATGGACTATTGATCAAATTTTAGAAATAATGTCTCCTAAATATCAAACTAACCGAACTTGAATTCATCCATTATTGTCGGAGAAGCTTGGCTATAGTAAATGCTATGAAGCTTATATATTATTGTAGAAAAACTGTAAAATCAATAAAAATATTTATTAATTTAGCTTACAATAATCGACATAAGTACAGTTTCTAATACATAATATAATATTTTTTAAAAATTTTTCAACTTTATGTCAATTTTAATTCATATTTAAACTGATTAACAATGATGGCACACTCCTACAAGTGAGAAAAAATTACCTTGGCTAGTATATAATCTCGATAAAGGCTCCAAAAAAATATGCGAATGTGTAAATTATTGTCGATGCGTTTAGTATGTGTTATATGTATAAGGTATAGCACATATAAATGAATTTAAAATTCAAAATTACGAACTCGATAAAAATGTACAAATTTTTAATTGTAATAGTGATGAACGTCAATGAATTCAAGTATATTATAATATATATATATATATATATATATATATATATATATATATATCTTAATAATAATATTTATATTTTTATCAGGTTACAACTTATACCTAGTTTTAATCTTGATTTAAGGTAAATTTTAAGCATACCCAAAATAAATTTATGCAATACGAATATTATAGTGTTACATATGTAAAAAATAAGTTTAGAAAATTTTCAAATTGACTTACCAAACGTAATAAATATATCGTATTTACACATAAAGCTGTCAATAGTATATGCGTTTCGACTGAACATAGTATAGAGTATGGATGTGGATCACGTGTAAGACTTCGAAAGGACAAATTTCATTATGTATCTCTTTGTAATTTCTGCTCAGGCATAAACTAGAATTCTAGTTATAAAACCAAGATGCACCGCATATGTATTGTAAAGTAATTGGGATGGTTTTAGCGCGGTCCTTCGGGTTGGCATTAAGAAGGTTATAGAATGGGCGGGGCTTAATCCATAAAATGACCATCTGAGCGGAGAAATTTTCAGCATTTATTAGAAGGCGAATTTAGTTTTCGACCTTCATGTTTAGATGGTGATATAAGTAGTATGAAAATTTAGATGTGTTGAATCTAGTACTTATTTTTTAGTTTTGGCATTATCAATAAAATTCACTTAACAGGCGCCGTCATTTGTGTAAATATTATAATTTTTTGATCAGTCAAAAATGAATCTTGATAAATCGTTTTTTCGACATGTTCTTTTGCACTATCTTGATTTGAAAAAAAAGCATAGCAGTAACTTATCGATTGCTTCAAGAATTTTATGGCGAACGAGCTCCATCGCTTACATGTAAAGAGAGGTTTCAGTGGTTTAGAAGTGGAAATACCGATGTTAATGACAAAGAACGTTCTGGACAACCGAAAAATTTTGAAGATAGTGAATTGCAAGCATTATTGGATGAAAATTCAGTTTAAATACAGAAAGAACTCGCTAATCAATTAGGAGTCGGTGATAGAGCAGTTAGCAAACGTTTACAAGTGATGGGACCGATTCATAACGATGGAAAATAGATGCCGCACGATTTAACCGAAAGTACTATTATAAATCAATACAAGATTGAAGTGTCTTTGCTTGCCAGGTAAAACAAAGAAGAGTTTTCTGCGGCGTATTGTGACTAATGATGACAAGTTAATTTACTATGCTCCTAAGCGCAAAAAGTCATAGGTGGACATAAATATAAACGGCCCGGCACTAAAATACCAACTATTTACGTCCACGTTCGTGTGCCGGGGTAATATATCTCTTATCCTTAGTCAATGAAGTATGTATGGAGGGATGTGGCTAAAATACAGCAATGTTCTTTCAGGATAGGAGCAAACGAGCTTTCGACCTCACGGATTTGATGCACCCGGAAGTTACCGATGCTGGGAATGGGAAATTGTCGCTTACGTCTAATTACCGCAAACCCGTTACAAGTGGTTCAGCGATCACTGACAGTCAAATCCTTGGAACGTTCTGCTTTAATGGGCCGGGGGCTTGGCTTCATCGCGCGGCTAAGAGAAGGAACTCCCGCTATCGTTTCCCGCACGATAGCGGAAAACCTCCCCATCGTGCAAGAATGGACACGTAGAGCGGAACTGTATGAAAACTGTAAAAATGCAGCGTCACTTGAGGAGCAACGTCGTGCAGCGCAAGAGATATCGGATAGATATCTTGATTTCAGTCAGGAAATCTGGGATAACTCGACCGCAGGTAGGCTGACATATTCTTACCTACCTAATGTCAGAGATAGGATTGAGGTGGACTGGATTGGGCCGTCGCGATGGTGAATCCAATTCCTCACTGAGCATGGAGACTTCGGGTCTTATCTCTCTCACTGCCATCTGAGAGAGAGCGATAGATGCCCTTGTGGAGAGGCCGATACACCAGAGTCATACACGTACTGTCTGTCTGTCCCAAATATAATAAAATTACGATTAGGTTCCAAAGAAAATACAAAAACTCTAGTGCATCTATTGAAACGCTAACTCAGAAACTACTCCAGACCAAAGAAATAGTAGAAATGCTGGAAACTGCACTGGTCACAGAACTAATAGAGGAACCTGAATAGGTAGGTAGGGAACAACTGGCAGTCAGGAATTTGACGGTATATTAATATGCACTCTAATCATATATGGCAATTTATAATTTATCAAATATATGCGCAAATACAAATTTATTTATACCTAAATAAGTAGACCGGTACTATATACCGGTCTATAAAAATAGCAAATATACAATAGCAATAAAAAAATAACCAGCCTTTACACCTGTTAACAACTCTAGTTTGGAAAAAGATGGTTCAATAAACAGAGCTTCGGATTCCACTAGAAACTGGAGGTCCACAACAGTCGCAATGATGTACAGATCTGCAACGAAAAGAAAAGTTCAGCAATAACTTGTTTTTAAATAATTTGTTTGTTTTGTATGCAAACCGGAAAAATGCAGCAACACTTAAGGACCACCGTCGTGCTATGCGAGAGATATCGGAAAAATATCTTGATGACTGGCAAACAAACTGGAATAACTCGACAAAATTTAGACTGACACATTTTTACCTATCTAATGTCAGATATATGGTCGGGGCAGATTGGGCTAGACGGTCGTGATGGTTAATTTAACTGCTCACCGGGCATGGAGACTTCGGGTCTTATCTCTCTCGCTTCGACCTGAAAGAAAGGTACACACGCTCATGTGGGAAAGCGGATACATTAGAGCTCCTCCTGATGGTCTGTCCTAAATATGATGAAATGAGGATCAGATTCCAAAGAGAAAATAATACCTCTCTTGAGATAAGAGCACTATGAAGCCAATACTTGAAGCAGAAATAACAGAGAAACCTGAATAGGTAGGTAGGGAACGACTGACAATTAGGAATGAACCAATCTATACAATATAATCATATACATGGCAAATTTTTCTATAAATATATCTATTAATTTAGATCTTTTCCTAAAATAAAGAAATTAATAAATAAATTAATAAATATTTTTTTATTGGTCTTACAGTCCAATCAATTCCATCCAAAAATAAAATAAAATAAAATAAAAATAAAATAAAAATAAAAATAAAATAATAATAAAAATAAAAAATAAGAAATAAAAATAAAAAATAATAAAAATAAAATAAAAAATAAAAATTAAAAATAAAAATTAAATTAAAAATTAAATTAAAATTATAATGACAGTCAGACTGTCCTTGTTTACATTCACCCCCGTAGACTAATCTGAAAATAAAATATTAGCTGAAAAAATTCTTTGTTAGTAAAGTGCAGTCTGACTGTCCCCAACACCCTTACCTAATTGAAGACTTGTCCAACGTTTCGAGCTCGCTACGGCTCCTCATCAGGGACTAATCTAAACCTTATATTCTAATCTATATATACCCATCCCCACCACCAAATTTCGTAAATTAAATATAAATTCCCCCTCTACACAAATTGTCCAAAACCAATCAATTTAATAAGGAATGATAAACACTGTCCAATCTACCAGACTCTAACATTAAATTCACATTATTTCGATTCTTGGAAATGTGAATACTTTCAAGACTCTCCCGTTTATACTTATTATTAATACCATGTTCCAAAATATCCACATTCACAAAATCAAAAGAATGTAAAAACTCTAAACAATGCTCTTTTAAACCAGAAGTAATATGTGAGCTACGTAAACTATATTTATGCTCATAAATTCTCTTTTTTAAATATCTACCTGTTTGTCCAATATAGTATTTATCACAATCCATGCAATTAATCTTGTAAACAACTCCTGACTTTAAGCATAAATCATCCTTATCTTTGCAATTATTAAACAATCTACTTAAATTATTGCGATTTTTAAAGAAAATTTGAATGTTATATTTCCGAAAATTTCTTTTTATTCTTTCAGATAATCCTTGAACATATCATAAGACAATAATTTTGCCTCCGTTAAAATCAATTCCTGCACTATGTCTATTTTCGGTATTATAAATGTCAAACAATCTCTCAGCAATCAATCTATTAATAAATTGAATTGGATAGCCATTATTAATAAAAGTCTCTCTTACTATCTGTAAATTATTTTGTCTAAAATCTTTATGTGACAATTTAATTGCTCTGTCAATGACACCTTTCAATGCTCCAATTTTGTTTCCGAATTGGTGGTGTGAATTAAAATCTAAAAACCTACCTGACCAAGTAGGCTTTCTGTACCAATTAAGTTTTACCTTATTATTACTACATCTAATTACATTAATGTCCAAAAAACTTAACTGACTATTTACTTCAACCTCCCTTGTAAATTTAATTCTGTCATGTACAGAATTGAAAACATCCACCATTTCATCCACAAAAACTTCTGGAACAATTGTAAAGATATCATCAACATATCTCTTAAATATCATTGGTTCAAAAAGCAATTTTGACAAGGCTATACTTCCTAAAATAAAGAACTATAAACCAGCACTGGTCTATAAACACCTAAATTAAAATCACAATAAATAAATAAGCAGCCTATACACTAACTAAATAATCTAGTCAAAATAAAATAAAAGTGTAATAACCAGTGGTTCGGAAGCCACTATAAAATGGAGCTCCATTAAAAGTCACAATGATGTACAGATCTGCATTATAAGAAAAGAAAAACAACAATAAAAGGTTTGGAACACAACCGGCCGATAAAGCGATAGCTAGATGCGGACGGAAATGTGTATGTGTAACAAAATATCACTTACCGATTTTTTTTTTTTTTTGAACATCGACGGTTAAAAGGTATTGCTGTGCATTTGGTGGGACCAACAGGATGTGGTGTACTACGAACTGCTAAAACCGAATGAAACGGTCACTGCGGAGGTATACAAACGGCAACTGAACGATTTGCAACAGAAAGGGATCGAACATAGATGAGCAATCACGAGCAATAGGAGCAAAATCATTCTCTTGCATGACAACGCTTGGCCATATGTTTCGAAAGCCGTCCACAATCCCTGTTGGAAATCGAATGGGAAGTGTGATATCACTCAGCGTACTCGCCAGACGTCGCGTCTTCTGATTAACACCTCCTCAGCTCGATGCAGCACGACCTCGTTAATAGGCACTTCCGACATACAAGAAGTGCGAGAATTTGTGGATGATTGGATCGCCTCGAAACCGCCATCGTTCTTTCGCCCCGGTATCGTTATATTGCTAGAAGGAAAGAAAAATTTTAAATATAATAGAAAATGACGGAAAATATTTTAATTAAGCTAACATGTATCCATTTTCCATCATAAATATTCTTTCTCCGTTAAAAAAGATCGGAAACTAAGTTCGTCTCCTAATATTTTCAGATATTTGAAGCTTATATGATTGTAAAAGTTGCGTGAGAAAATCCTCAAAAAGGGATCGCTTTAGAGGTTCTTTGATGCTTCCTTACAGTTGGAAAGACAGTTGCAACTGCGTTTTCGTAATGAACGGTTAACGTTATTTAATACACCAATCATTTTTGTCATATTATATAAAAATTTATAGAAACTAGTTGTTAAAACCTTTAATATATCTGTTTTTTTCTTACACTTTTTACATTAATTTGTCATGTCATTGAATTTCATCACACTCCTTGCAAATCCTTTGCAAGTTAGTTAGACTTTTAATTGGTGACCGTGACAAGCGTACGAAGTGAACAGTGTTATGAGTGATTTTAAAATAACGAAATTTTATAGAAACATGGATAAGTATAAAAGAAGACGTGCAACAGCCCGCACAGCATTTACTAAGACATTGCGTGCATTTGAATCATTTTGTATTAACACCGTCCGTGACGTATCTGATTTGAATGTGGTTTAGAAATACATGAAAGAAAAATGGAAGTGCTGCCAAGCATCTCAGATTAGTTCGTTGATGTCATGTATGAGGACATAAATACTACAGACGATGAAATCGCGATTAAGCTCAACTAAATGGATGAGTATAAGAAGAGATTTTTAGCAGCCACTGTAGTATACCAGCAATTCAAAAGAAAGGAAAAATTTAATGAAGGTATAGGGAACTCTGCATCAGTGAACAGATTACAAGAACGTACAAATTGCCGAAAATTGAGTTGGCACGATTCAGCGACAATGTGCGGAACTGGTTTCAGTTCTGGAGCCACTTGAAAAAAATTGATGAGAATACTACCATTGTGAATGAAGACAATTCCAGTATCACGTTCAAACGATGAATCCATACTTAAAAACTGCTGATTTAGTGAATGGTTATCCACCAACTGGTAATAACTATAAAAAGTTGTAAAGGCTCTGAAGTGTAGGTTGGACCGTAAACATCACCAAATATAAGTTTCTGTTCGACAATTCTCAAGCTTGTGTTGGAAAAAGCAATGAAACTCGCAAAGGAAATTAATATAGCAAGTTTATTCTCTAAGCTGGAATCATACCTTCGATCACATGGGTCAATCGGGGTAACTACCGATACGTGCGCGACGGCGCTCTTTCCGCTTGTGGAGTCAGCGTTACCGGAAGAATTGGTTCGTGAGTGACAAAGAAATTATGCCGCGCAAAATGCAAGCAACCACACCATTGAAAAAGATGCGGATGATTTGAAAACGAAACTTAAGCAGTGGATTGCATTTCTATGTTCCAAAGTCGAAGGCGAGATGAGCATAGCAATGACCGAAAAGAGTTTTCAAATTAAAGAAAACAGCTCGACAGAAAAGGAAAAAAGAGAAGCCACGTCCTGATACAAAAGCTGTGCCAAGTGCAAGGGATTTATTAGTATTCAGATCATGGGGTTCAACGAATACAAAGGATATGGCCATCTCAAGAACCCGTGAACCATATTTTTGCGATAAAAAAGGCCATGAGAATGCAGATTGTAAAAATGCTCGAGGTTTGACTTCGGAGGAGAAAAACCAACGCGTCAGAGAAAAAGTGTCTATTACAAATATCTGAAAATTAGATATAGTGTTATTAAACATAAAAAAAGTGTTATTAAACATAAAAAAAGTAATATTAAATGTTATTCGGCAACAAAATGTGTAAAATGCGGAAGACGGCAAATAAAATTGATGTATCGGGAGGAAGAGAATATACAAGACGCTGAAAAAAGAACCCTCGATG